>KL256723.1:39691-57043 GCA_000699545.1 Podiceps cristatus | reverse complement strand
AATATATATATATATATATTCATATATAAAATTCATGCAGAAAATGCATGCTCATTTCCTAAGCAAAGAACAAGCAACGGCCTTTCCTTGCCCAGCGTGGCGCAGGGCCCACATCGCACCACATGGCAGGATAACCTCTGCGTGCAGCCTTCCCGCTCCTCAGCCCTGCTCTACTCATATTGCCCTACAACAGTGCGATGCAGCTTTGACTGCTGTTACAGGAAGTAATAAAAAAACCAACCAAACAAAACCCCAAAAAACCACCCCAAAACTGCAGTCAATTCTTGTCACCTCACTTCAGAGGATACACCAGAGCTAGAGAAAGTATAAAGAAAATAACCTGATGATAGCAATTCAAGAGTTGACTGCATTGCCATTTTTTAAAAAGGAATGGAAAAGTTCTCTTCAACCTTGTTTTGAAGTATTAAAAATGAGTGGGAACTACTCACCATCATTTTTATTTTGATCCAAAATTCTAAGCTTCCTGTCTTTTTCAAATGCAGCTTGCTCACTGCTTATCTTAGTCTGTAGTCCTCTGCAAAGCACAACAGTACATTAAATATGCTGCTATCCTTCATTTCAGTAAACACAAGAAACGATGCAAGAGAACTGGCAAAATTCTCCAAACACAGATGGACAAAATAGAATCACTCTGCCAAACACTGGAGTACTCAACAGAATAGATTATTTTTTTTCAAACAGGAGGAAATGCTGCTATGATATTTTACCAAAGTGACATGCAGTTGACTCTCTTCTGTGTAAGCAGGTGATCAGTTTTCCTTTCCCGTCTTCCCCTCCTCTTGTTTGCTCCTGCAGTTTGAACAAGCCTCTTCCCACTAACAACTCAGTTTCCATGAAGCCACAAAGGTGACGGTTTATCATTCGTATAACAGTGTTCTTAGCGTGAAATTTAAAATGTGTCTCCAACATGTAAAATGTGTCCTTGACTTTGTCCCTGACATGATATACAGGAAGCTCCATGGAATCACTGACTGCATATGAACATACGAGCTGTGCAGCACAAACTTTTCAAAATAGTAGTGAAAAATTTTCTCTTTGTTGTTCTCAAGTATTTCTTGAAATAGGCATGAAACGTGTTACTTGCACAGTAAACATTTTGCAAATGCATACAATTTCTGTCCTCAGATCACAGTGGACAAGAGAACTGCACAAATGATGGAAAAATACCTCATCTTTTGGGGACAAATATTAAGTACTTGACTTAAAAAGGTAAATGAAAAAAGGCCAAAATACTGAAAATTCCTCTTTAAAAAAATATTCGAACTTCAAACTTACATCGCCATTTAAGATACAGACATTTTCTGTAGTTACAAATACTGGCATTACGAAGATTCCAATTCATTTGCCACATCAAATGCATTAGTTGACAGGAATCAGTGTCTTGAGCAGAAACATTGGCTTTGAATCATTTACAATTATAAATTCCTCAATAATTATTCATTCTGATGTTGCTTGTACAGTCCAAAATATACTGCAAGTGTCCAATAAACCACAAAAAAGCATACGGTCTCAAAATTATTGTTGAAGAAAGTTAAAACTTAAGAGTACGGAGTCCTGCACTCCATACTCTTCTTATCTCCATTCCCTTGAACACAGCTGAAGGACTAAAGTATTCACAACAGGCTGAACAGTTTTAAAAAAACAAAACTCAAGAGCCACAGAACACCACAGTCTATCATTACAGAAATCAGTGCTTTTGACTGCAATATTACACACATCCCCTGTTTGATTAAAAAATGCTTCTTCAAAATAACTAGATCTTATAGAAAAGACCCAAATTATCAAAAGGTTTCCAGAAATCAGAGAAACCCTAGTCCTCATTCTGGAATCCCCGCGATATTTCAGGAAAGAAAGGATTGCCAAACTCTGATGTTAGTGCGCAGTGCATGCTAGATGATACTCACCAGGATTATAGGCCATGAGAGACTATTACAAGTTAGTGGGAGTAAAAAGAAACATCCCCAGGAAATTGGCCAAACTGGCCCAATAACACAGGTCTGGTAATTTGAAAATTCAAGACAACTTAAAAATAACATTTGGCTGATCCTCCTCCTCCTAGATTGCCATAGAGCAGACCCACCCAGGCACCTGGCACAGCATTTGTCAGAACAGAGCACCAAAGATTTCTGCAAAGCCCCATTTGGCCTTGGACTGACAAAAAAGACCCACGAAATACAAGTCAAAGCTCTCCATACTACCTTGAAAGTTCTTGGCTACTAGAGCATTCACACATTTTGGCTTCAGTACAACAATTGAAATAGTTCTTTCAATTTAAATTGGGAACAGTAGCCAGTTCAGTTGCCCCAGGGAACAGAGAAATAGTGAATTACATTAACACAATGGGACTTCTCTGGACAATCAACATTTATTTCGAGCAGGCACTAGCTCATGTTGGAAACCTGCTGAGTCAGGTAGTTTAACAAATATGCTGAAGGGCAAAGGTACAGCATCACCAGAAGGGAAAAAAAGCAGTTAAGAAAACTAGTGTGTTTATTCTTTAAAAGGAAGAATGAACTTGTTTCCCTGAGAGCAGATGGATTGAGACAGGTCAAGACAACTGGCTAACATATAAGGAAAAGACAAAAGAAAAATTAAAACCAAAGCCAAATATGCAAGAAATAGTTAACTGTGCCCAGAAAAAAAGAGATGGCCGATCTACATGTTTTTCCTCAACTGTAAGAATGAATTTGTAAATTCTCATTTAACTAATCAATCCAATTTTTTTTGCAGCACGCTGCTCTAGTAAACATGCCAGGTACTTTAGAGATGGGTTCAGCTTTTCTGGGGTTCAGCTGTTTGAGCAGTCAGGAAAGGGAGGCTTAAACAGAACAGCCTGTAGAACACTTCTTTGTCATTTTTGCTGAAAAGCTTCATGAATTACTGTGCGCAGAAGAGTGCCACAATGAAAGCTAAGCATATTAAGCTCATTCCTCTCACAATTCTCTATTCTCTGCTCCATAATGAAACAGCACTCTACATTTTATTTGCCTCCCCCGTTCCCTCCCCAGTGCTCCTTTCTTTGTCACAAAACGTACTTACTTGCCATCTGTGCTCATATTTTCTTGTTTTTCTTCCTCGAAGCTTTGTGAGTTGTCTACAGAAACACTGCCAGGAACCGGAGCAGATGAAGCAGGATCATTTCTTTCAGTTTCCAGTGGTACCTCTGCAGAGCTGAAAGCTGCAGTAACCTCTCCTGTCCCGAGAGAGGTATTTGTACTTTCACTGTCCTCTCTCATCTCTTCCCTTTCATCAATTTCTTCCAGGTTGTATTCTGAGCTCCTTACACCTACACTCACAGAAAGGAAAAAAAAAAAAAAAAAAAAAAGCCAAAACCAAAACAACCCACAAATCTCAATGCAGGATGCAGATACAAAGGGCTTGTGAAGTCAGCCTAAGCAGTCTGAAGAAGGAAAACTGAGGAGACTTAGAATCACAGAATCATCCGGGCTGGAAGAGACCTCCAAAGGCCATCTAGTCCAACTCCCCTGCCACGAGCAGGGCCATCCATATGTAATATATATATATATTACACATATATATGTAATATAGGTATGTTAGAGAACTAAAGAGCAAACCAAATCTCAGTTTTACCCATGGCTTGAACAAGTATGCTCACCACTATCAAAAATTTCCTCAAATTATCCTAAGTGCATTAAAACAGAAGTACCTTGTGCAGTGCCCTGTGTTACAGTACAAGTGAGTAAAAATAAAGTACACAGGAAAGCGTTAACCTATAACAATAATCAAGTTTTCAGCTAGAGCATAGTTCAATTAAAAGGTTTAGTTACTGGATTAGGACACGCATAATTTAACAGAACTGAAGCTAGACTAGTAATTCCACCTATTTTGATTTCCAGAGGGACTAACCATCTCTAGCTTTGCTTTCCTGCCAGGAATCTTCCTACAAGAAGATGATGATTCACCTTTTTCAAATATTAGTAAGCAGACCATACAATTAACCTCTTGGCTTTGCAACTTGCATTCTGTATCAAAGAAAAAAGTGATTCCATCTGTATAGTGCAATATGGTGCCATGGAAGGCTACTGGCAGCACCTGAGCCATCCGAGCAGGGCACTCTGCCTGACCTGACCAGGGCATGCCCGGCAGCTTTGCATGCACCAGTACCTGTTAGGTACAGGCCTTGCACTTGGGCAATTTCTAAATTGTATTGACTTTTCTAAATTGTATCAGTAAATTCCCGAGTGTAAACCAAGGCTAGCAATGAAAACAAAATACTAGCTTAAAGCAAGCAGTACTGGAAAGCAGCAGATCCCGGAGTATGAAAAAAATCTTAGAATGACATTTTTGTACAGACTGGTATCCTAGAATGCTTCCAGCACTTCTGGAGAAGTACCCTGTTACAGAAACAGAATAGAGAACTGTATATATTGGAGAAAGTCTCAGTGCAGAACAGAAACTTTGATTTTTCTGATAGGGTCATTAGTTAAGAGTTCAGTAATACTGAAGTTACTCATTCACAGTTACAGAGCAACTACAAGAGCCAAACATTTTACTATTTAATTCTAAATTTCTGTATTGCGCTCTTGTAGTACGGCTTGGTGGTGACACATCACAGTAAGTAACACGATCAACGTATGTTGTAGTCCTGAATGCAGATGTGATTTAGATCCCCAGGGAGAGAGGGGTAAGACTGCCAAGTGGTGCAGGTTAGCCCCTTCCATGTGATTTCAGCCCAGGTACATACAAATATGCCACACTGGTATTAAAGGGACTCCTTAAGAATTTATTATTAGTAAGGGCCTTCTCTTCCTTCCCCCGCCACCAAACCCCTTCATCTCCATCTAGGGTAAAGTCCTGCCAACAGCAGCATACTTTGGGAGATGATTTCAGTGACAGCAGTACGATTTTATGTGTGCAAAGGCGGCACAAACAAAGCATAACTGAATATGGGCAAACATCAAACCTGCTGAGACTATTCCACAGCCCCTAACTAGCTCTCAAGAACACTGTCCTCTTCACCGATGATAACTATTATGCCATGGGTCTGAGCCATTACCAGCCACAGGAACAAAGACTAAGACCTTCAGTCTAAATACTCTGTGGAAAGCCAAATTATACAACACAGCACAGCCAGGACTTCTGACAAGACAAATGGCAACATTCTGGAGTTGCTATGGCTTTGGGCCCAGGCACTGCTGTCATCTCGCTTTTCCTCTGGAGAGAAGTATAACAAAGGCTGAGTTGTATCTGTGCTGACGGGATGGAAACTTAGCTTGGGTTGGTAGGAGGCATTGCTGACGTTTATCAGCACAATATCAGCCTTACTTGGAGTTAATTTCAACTAGTGGTTTTTCATGTTACTTGATCTCTTTCCAGACCTGGGCCACCACTGCTGCAGCAGAATAAAGTCTGAATGCATTTGATCCATAAACAGCATTTAACAACCATCCTTCACTTACAGCATGCAGTCAACTCCCCAGAGGAACAGTTCAGATTTTATCACTTGTTTCCAAACCCTCGGTTTAGAGTTTTTATATGCAACATATCACTAGGAAGTGCTTATGGCAATCCTGGTTACATACTGTTGCCTTATTGCTTAAATACTGTATACGTAAGTCCGTATATAATATAAATTGCATTTTTGTCTGCATATAATTTATTCTCTATGAACATTAGTCACTGAGTTTTAATTAGCCCTTAAAGAACACTGTTAAATCCTACAAGATGACATTGTGAAGACATACCTGAAAAGCTGACTGACATACCAACTGCAAGTCTCCTTTGAGTCAGTGAGAACACTCTTTGCACAACAGATAATGGGCTGGCACTGCTCTGTGAGCACCAAAGCCGGAAAGCCTGGCTACATCCTGCAAACCTGCCAGGGGTTTTGCTCTTGACTCTGTAGCCCTTAAAAAGGTTCTTAAGAGATACTGTATCCAAGAAGATTGTATCAAGGGATTTGTTTGATGGGAAATCATTTAAAAATCTGTATTTTTTTTAAACACCATTTCACCCTCTTCACTAGAAAAAAAGAATGAGCAATAATTAAACTTTGTGAAGGGGAACAAAAATGATAATTGAGAAAAAAAATGTTAATTATAATCCCAAATGTTCAAATTAATTCTCTGACAATGTTTATTCTAGTAGATGTATGCCTTCAAACTTCTTTTGTCAAGGTACAGTCTGTTTTTACACCATGGAAAAACTGTCATTTCACAACAGAAATGTTGCCTATTCCAAATTATATAGCATAGTTCCACTTAATGTACATGTGTCTATTAGCTATGCACTACTTAGACATCAAATTGAACATTTGTAATGGTTCATTATAGGGCAGAGGGTAATGTTATATTTGCGGCTTAACATTTTTTGCTTATTTGCATAACAGAACTACTTTGGGAAAGCCAGTCACAGCTGAGCAAAAGCCCACAATGCTTCCAGAAGCCTGACAATCAATGCAGTATTAATCCAAATGGAAGGAACTACTGAGTTTATGCAAAGTTAAAATTATGTCCAACTTAGCAATTAAAGAGATAGTGAACTACTTTATCCATTTAAAACAATACCCAAATGTGCATAATTTTCAGACTAGGAATAGGAGAAGCGTGCTGCCTTGATTTTGCTGCAGGTGAATATTTGTTCTCACAGCGTGATGGGCTTTGCTAAAAGGACCCTTTATAGACAGGCCTCAGGACAGTTTCCGAGATGCCACCAGAGAGCAGCAGTATCCCATGAGAAAAAGAAAGGCAACAAAACTGCTATGTGACTTGTCTCTACATTTAAAACAAACCTCACTTGTCTCTACATTTAAAACATACCACATTGCATTAAGTCTTCAGCAAAGGACATTGTATGAGACACCAGCAGCAGAATTAGAGAACAAAGACTGTCACTAACTGCAGAGGTAAATCCCAGGGCTCACCACAGACTGTTCTAAGCCCAGTGAAGATGATTACATTTTTCTAGTTCTTTCCATTACAACTTAAATGAAATTTAATTACAAAACTCAAATGCCTCAAGCAGAGGTTCCTAAATCTATGGAAAAGCAAACAAGCCATTTCTATGAAGTTCAAGGCTTGGACATTACAGTGTTGGGAAATGCAGAAATTCTAGCATGGATCTACAATCTTAAGATAGAAACAAGCTTAGGAAAACCAAAAAACTTGATTTTAAATCATAGAATGATAACTTTTCTCATCATTTTAGACCATGTGTAGATAAACACAGTTTTCAGCACAGAAAATCAATAAAACATCATTAAGAGCCATTCATTTAGAATTGACTGCCCTCCTTCATCTGCTACAACAACTAGAAAAAGGAAAGGTTACAGCTTCATTGCATCTTCAACCTCAGACTGCATGGTATAGGTTCACACTTCCCATTTATTAAGTTACATATTATTTATACCAAAGGTCTTTTCTGACAATGTATATAAATTGCCCTAAACACAAACCAAGTCCAAATTTACTGATTACTGATTTCCCCACCCCCCACCCTCCCTTGCCAAAGACCTAGGATGGTAGGTGACTTTTTCAGCTCTTGTTGTGGTACATTTGTGTTTTACCACTCCAACCAATTTGACTGGCCTCCCAAATAAAACAGCTGGAAGAATACTTAAGATTTCCTGTCAACTAGCACAGAAACTGAGTGTTTAGCCTCTTACAATGCCACTGGCACTCCACATGTTTACTGTTTATATAGGCATTTTTAGTGGAATACATTGAAGAGTGCTTTTTCCAGACTGCACTGGCATTGATTATTCTAAAAGCTTTTACAAATTTTAGAAGACTCCAAGATGCTGTATCTTGTGTCTGAACCCTACAGTCTGATGCTTACAAACAACAGTACTTAACAGTACAAACTGCATAAATTAAAAAAGTATTATGTTCAGCAGCTAAAGAACTGTAAACAGCTATAGTCTCATATATCACATTTTTCCATAGCACTCAACAAAGGATTTAACTTAATGTATAAGCAACTATTTATGCATGCAGTTTATATTTACAACTTATGTTTTCAAAGGCTGTTCAGATGCAAACCAAAAGGCAGGCGCAGATTTGCTCTGACCCCTGGGCTATGCAGGTCAAGGGCAGCACAAAGCAGGGTTCTGACAACTGGGCTTTAGCTTTTGAAAGGCTTGCTATGAGGTAAACAAAAATCACAGAACTTCTGGCTTGTTCTTGCCTATGACTTGTGGGGGAGGAGGGAAAACAGGGATGATGTTTAGTTTATTAAATGTAAAACAGAGAGACCAATACAAAATGATCCGAGGGCTGGAGCACCTCCCCTACGAAGAGAGGCTGAGGGAGCTGGGCTTGTTCAGCCTAGAGAAGAGAAGGCTGCGGGGGGACCTCATTGCAGCCTTCCAGTACCTGAAGGGAGCGTACAAACAGGACGGGAACCGACTTTTTAAAAGGGTAGACAATGGCAGGACAAGGGGGAATGGATTAAAGCTGAAGGAGGGAAGGTTTAAATTCGATATTAGGGGGAAGTTTTTTACAGAGAGGGTGGTGAGGTGCTGGAACAGGCTGCCCAGAGAGGTGGTGGATGCCCCATGCCTGGAGGTGTTCAAGGCCAGGTTGGACGGGGCCCTGAGCAACCTCGTGTAGGTCCAGGCCTGGAGGTTGGTGTCCCTGCCTATGGCAGGGGGGTTGGAACTCTATGATCCTTCGGGTCCCTTCCAACCCAGACCTTTCTATGAATCTATGAAAATATTGTACGTTTTTCTGTAGACAGTAAAGGTAAAACATCTTTATTTTAAAAAGCCATATTTGTTCTAAAAAGGAAAAGTTAATCTGAAGCATTAAAATTAGTGCTATACTTATGACACATCTATAGTATAGTAATTTATACCTATGAATTATCATAGCTTGCTATGAAGTAGATGCATTTGGAAAAAGAACCAACCTGTTTCAGACTGCATTTCGGTGGCTCTTTCTTCCACTTCCGTGGGGGCTGATCCAGCTGACTCTGTTACTGCAAGAAGTCAAGTAACAAGCTTTTTTATTGCCTCTCAATTTCTGCACCAACACAAAGTTCTAGATGAAATGTTAAATTGTGATCTTACAGGCTGGCAAATTTTACGAGAAATGTACCTTCTCTTAAGCAACCGGTACTCATCGTCACATTTCCCGGGTATTTTAATCTCAACTCTTAGGTATTTTTGAACTAAAGAGAATTGAATTGTTGATGAAACAGAAGAATTACAAAAGAAAAGTCTTCTCAGTCCATTTGCCATGAAACCCTCTCTGATCCAGAGAAGCTAATCTCTCCCCTCCCCAAACTGTCCACCTAATTAATGCAAACATAACTGCTCTAGTTAGGTTAACCATAATTCACGTGGTATTTTCTGCTTTTTTTCTGATCTGCATGCCCTTCAACCTGCCTGCGTTCTCATACTACACGAGCCAATCAGAAAGCACTGCTACTGTTCCTTACAATTTGAAGACATTTGGCACACATATTTTTATTTGAGGTTCTTATAAGGTGGTATTTCTTTAAAGTTTAGCCAAATCACTGTACCTTCTGTTGCCTCCCAATTAAACAGCATAAAAAGATTACCAGTCTCATTACTGCTTTCGCTTTGATCTTCTGGTGCTCTAGAGGGAGGTGAGGGTGCCTTGCGCTTCATCCTCCGTAGAGAGGAGTTCACGGAAGCAGTGTCACTGAGTGGCAGAGAACCTTTCCGGACTAATCCTGGAGGGGCCTTAGAAGGGAGACGGGAGCAAGATGATTATTAGCTATCAAAGAAAAAACAAAAGCAAAACAGCTCTCCTAATTATTCTCCAAAAGTATTTATAATATACATTTGGAAAAGAGAGTATATACCTATTACCAGACATACTATGTTTCTCATCTTAATTCCTCCAAGGAATAACTTTCCAAAAAAGATTTTCTAGAGTAATTGAATATATTCACAGAGGTACAAGATACAGCAGTAAAAGAAAAAGTTGTTAAATATAGTACAAAAGAGAATTTGAATTCTTTTATGCCCAAAGGCTATTCTACAAACACCAAATAATTATTTTCCAAAGTAGCTAAAAATCACTGTGGAAAGAAGCTTCAGCTATGCCCTACTGCAATGACATGACATGTTTCCTTCTCAGTTCCTTCAACAGCAGTCCTAATTGGACTATATATTATATACGTAATGATTAGGATTTTGCTTCTCTACTTGAAGTACTTGAACAGTTACAGAACTTTTTTGAATGCCAGCTTTCAAACCGTATCTTGGAAAGTACAACTGTCTTATAATACTTACTGAAGTTAAATTGTAGTAAGTTGTAGTAACAATAATACCTACTGATTGTTAAATTGTAGTAATGTCCTCATTGTAGTAAAAGACAAAAAAAAAATCTTAATTCACAAATAATCAAACCCATTAAAAATAGACAAAGGCTATCTGCTGAAGACTTCATAGTGATATAGCACTCCAACTACATTTTAAATTGTTTTAAAAATACATTCTGTGTCTCAAGAAGTGGCTGTGAATTTGCCTGCCCCTCTTAACTGCAGTTTGCCTTATGCTGAAGAAACTTAGTATTTCCACATCTATTAGAATAACAATTTTCAGGATCCCAGCAATAAAAGAGTATACTTTGGCACTAGACACAGCTGCCTATTTCTGCAGTAATTCTGATCCTTATCACTTGTCTACTTGACAATAGAATAAAATTCAGCAGTGACATGCATTGCTTGCTAGAAGGATCCACACGGCAACTGGATGTGGGGTTATCTTCAGAGAACTTCTCTGTGCTTCAATTAACCACCCCACTTCGCAAAGCCGAATACCGAGGAACAGAGATGGCATAAATACACCTACAAATTTTTGTTTCACTGACAATCCTTTCAAAAACATCACTGACAACAGAATTGTTGACCATGCCAATATCCATGGAAGAAGATGCTTATCATTTAGAAAGCTGCCACTGAACAAACAAATCCTACAGTAAGGGGGATATTAAAGATCAAAAGCTAGAGTATTTGGTTGTACACAATCGAAGCTATGAAGAAAATTACTCGCAAAAGAAAAGACTGGTACAAGAAGTCTGCGAAGCTGTGTTTGGCTGAGACCTCAATAGAATACCTGAATGAATGAACTGGGATGGTGAAAACCATCCTCTGGGCTACTCTGGGCACACTCAGCCATCTGTTTTGTCCCACCTTGGTGTCAGGTAGGACGGATCCCTTAGATACTTGACTGCACTGTAAGGAGCAACACTGTCCAAAGTGTTCACATCATTCTTCCACCAATCACTTTAATGCCAAAGCAAGCAACTGAAACCTTTTACAGCAAATTGGGACTCAGGGTTTTAAGGAGAAAAAACAAAGCACAAGGTGAAATGCTCTTTACGGAACAGAAGAGGGTATTGAGATAGCACTCCACTCCTAATTAAAAATACTTGCATGCTTGAATAGTTTTTAAACAAGTCAGTTTCTAGATTAAAACATCACACAGCAAAAATCACTTCACACTTTTATAGCTTTTTTTGTTCGCAGTACCCAAATAGTTCCACACACAGAGAAAAAAATAATATTCAGCATCTGAATTTATGCAGGAGGGGATGTCAAATATAATATTATTTCCCCAGATGAAGCTTTTTTTTTTTATTGTCAAATCATTTTCCTCCTCGCTGTTGGGCAGTTCTGTTTTTCTCCTCTTTGGTAGCTGCCCTGCAGGCTGCAGCCCCTCTGTTCTGCACAGAGACACTGCTGCTCTGTTCAAAGGTCTGCACCCTCTTCCGCTCCGCACAGGCTCCCTCGGCCGACTTGGCTGGCACGGGGTCTGCGCATACTCACTCAGCTGAACAGATGTCACCAGAGTTCCCTTCTGCACAGAAAGACTATGTGTGTAGGGGGAAATAATGTTCTCAGCGTAAGAGCACAAATGCTACTAGAAGATTTTTATAAGCCTTTCTACTGCCCTTTTCATCCAAAGAAACAAACGATTTGCAAAGAGAGATTTCGAGAAAGTACTAAATGTTCCAGTTAAGGTTCAAGTGTTGAACAGATTTTCTCAGGAATTATTCAACATATGAATATTAAGAGCTTTCAAATCCTAACAAAGGCTGTAATGTGAAAATAGTACTTTAAACAGATGGGAAAAAATAACATTATTAAGAAGTATTGACAAAGTTTTGGAATATACATCTGGGTGTTCATGTGTCATACCAACTGCCAGCAATAACCAGTGCTTTATCAGTTACACTTCCATGAAAAATGTTTGAACCACTAAAGCAATTAACCATGCTTGTGCAGAAACACCAGTGAACTCTGTCATAACTTCCACAACATATGCAGTAGTTCCACTTTTAACGCTCTACACCCTCCTCATCCTGGAACAAGCACGGGTGCGATATGAAAATTTTAGCTTCAAATGTGTACAGACAAATTTGGCACCAAATCCCACACCACCCCAAGCAGCTGGGATATTAAAGCTGATTGCTAGCCGTATTGCTAGTATTTCTTTCTTCCCTTTGCACAAGTATGCAGACAAATGTATGTCCAAAGAGTAAGAGGAAAAAAAAAAAAAATTTCTCTTACAATGATTAATGCACTCAATTTCTATTACATGACTTAAGCTTCCTAAAGTACTTAAACTTAGCCAAAGTACTACAGTGGAAGTAATATACCTCTGACGTATTGAAAAGAGAGGACAAAGAGTATGTTTGGAGAAACTCAGGTGGTGTTATTCTGCACAAATACCTGATATTACAATTCTCTGCTATGATTTATCTACGTACTTGCCCGTACAGAAGTAAATGCACTAAGGGGACAGGGTTGTGCATTCGGTATACGGAAAAGTGCATGCATGCAAGGTTCACCTCCTGTTCTGAATCATATCAAGTGATCTTCATGCAAACTTCAGCAAGAGTAAACAGGTTGTCCTGATCCTTGTCTTCTCCCAGGTAACACTGGCTCCATTCAGGACCCCCTCGCATTCACAGTGCTCTCTGCATCACTATCCAACTTCTCCTTTAAAGGGCTGACCATCAAGGCTCAGGCAACTGAGCCTCTGGCGTAACTTCTGAAGTGTGGAACCCACCCCTCACAGAAATCTTAACTAAGTTGTTCCATGACAGTGGCTAATAAACCTTTTCAGAAATACTTCATGGTTTAGTTGCTCCCCACCCTTCCCCCATTCTCCCGTCTTCTCCTTCCATTCCTTTTCTAATGGGTACACTGGAGATTTCAATTTCTTTAGCAGTTAGGGTTTTATAAATAAAAGCAAGCTATATTTCTACAGTTGAGAAGTTCTATCCATCATTTAAAAAAGTAAATGTTTTGACTAAAAATCTCCACTTAATTGTTCATACCCAAGTACAGTTTATGTATGCTCCTTTACGATAACGGAAAACAGTGCAAGAAGACATTCATGAGATAAAACGAAGATATCCCAGTCTAGTTTTTATAAATAAAGCATTAGGAAGAAAATCAGCAATGGCATTTTGTGGTATAATCAAATGCTTTGCTTTTAAAAGAAATTTTCTTTTAAAGAAGTGTTATTACTAGAAAATTGCATACACTTTTATGAAAGCTGTGAAGATACACATACTGCATTATACAACAGCACTTTGCAAAAACCCTTGAGAGTCCTCTCTACTTGCAAGTGTATTTAAACTTGCTAGTTCTAAACATACTTCTGGCAAGAGCCGTCTTGCCCAAAATTAGAACTGACAAGTGAGGGATTTCAATATTACAGACTAATGTGCGCATTTCCAATCTGATTTAACATAGAAATTTGCTGGATAAACATGAACTATTTAAGCTGTACTAGTTACCTTCTGAGTCTCAAAGAACAAGCAAATTATGGTACATAAGAACATGTAAAAATTACCCTTACATCCATTGTACGAATTTCTCCCCCCAAAATAGGAACGTATCTCCAAAACCTAATTCTATAATCACTCTGAAGTTGAGGCAGAAAAAATTCCAACCCTCATACCTGAATGTAACTGCTCATAAAAAGAGAAAGCAGTTTCTTTTTTAAGGGAAAAGAAGTAGAGAAGCTGTAGGAGGTAAACATTAAAAACCTTTTTCATACTGTGAGAAACTGGACGACAATACACTGTGAATTTGAAGACAGACAACAGTGAGAACACTGTTCCCTTAAAGTTGGCTCATTTCACTGTTGTCTGATGTTACTACTTTGGCATGTTTCTATCAAAACCAGGCAAACAGTTTATCCAGGAAAAACGGACATTTCACTTTGTCTTCCTTGTGGATATTACAAAAGAGATTTGTCCATAATAAGACACATGCAGGTGGTCATCCTGGTCCATAGAAGAAATAAAGTATATATCTAGTCTGACAAATAAACCGAAGGGCAGTCTTCAGAACTTACGCATTCTTAAAAGCAAGATGATCTGCAAGGAAACGCTTCTTGTAAGGCAAAAGCAGATAAAAAGTATCCCTTAAGAAAAAAAAAAAAAAAATGTATATCCTAGGCTTTGTGAGTTAACTTAATGGGACACTGCAATAACAGTGGAATGCCCCGACATACCAAATAGCCCAGCAAAGACACCGATCAGCCTGGCAAGCAGCCTGAGCCAGACTTTAAATCCTGCCAGCAGGACACTCATTTCCAACAGTGGGGAATATGAGAGTCCAAATCCTTATACTGTTTACAACGAAATAATTGTGGTCTAGTGTGACCATTGTACTTACTGCACTACTGAGAACTGTCTTGGAATAAGTGAGTATAAATTGGTCACTTTGGGTTCAGAAAACATTAATTCACCTGATACAGATGAAGAAACGCTGTGCAACCGTCAAAACTGACTTTATTCTACAATGTTTATAATGTTCAGTTTCAAATTCTGTATTTAGGATGTCAATTGTTGGAATAAAGACTGATGCTTACTATGTATTTAAATACTGCCCAATTTCCTTTATAAAGTTGCAAATCCTGTAAATGACATTTTTATTTAAATAAAATTATTTTACATTGTCCCTTGCCTAACACCTTATGTTTTGAAGGGAACTGTCCTTTATTTTACAGTTAAGTGAAACCAGAAGTCTCAATAGCTAGAGATACCCTTTTGTTTATTTTAGAGACTTCAGTGGAAGACCTGAGAAACATGCTTCCAAATCTTCCCCTTGCCAGCATTACTCAAGTAGTGCTTGATCTTACAACAAAAACAAGTATTTGTTGGTTTCTGTTAGTGATGGAACCCTATTATATTTTTCTGTTCTGCTAATTATGTGCATACTGTTTTAAAAATCAAGACACTGATTCACCTATGTGAAAGGGAAAAGTAAGTTGGAAGAGACCTTTGAAGATCATTTGGTCCAACCTTTTGTTCAACACAAGGTCTTAGATTAGGTTATTGCAGGAGACTGTCAAGACACAGCTTGAATATTTCCAGTGAGGGAGCTTCAACCACTTCTCTTGAGCGACCTATTTAGCGTTTAATTGTTCTCACAGTGCTTAGTTTTCTTCTTGAGTCTGAATCGAATTTCCTCTGAAGCAACTAGTGCCCATTGGTCCTCATCCTGTCGCCATGCATCTGTGTGAAGAGTATACCTCTACCTTCCCTGTAACACCTTCTAGGTATCAGAAGAATGCAATTAGATCCCATCTGCGCTGCCTTTTTGCTAGAATACTTATGTGCTCCAACCTGTAAACCTCAGGCCCTCCACTGAACTTGCCTGTTTTTAATCTCTATCTTGAACTACAGGAATCAAATGTGGACATAGTAGTACAGGTGTGGCCTAAAAAGTACGGAGTACATGGGATTCAAGGTGGATCACATAGCCAGATCCCAGCCTGTACGGGTGCTTGGGATTACTCCCTTCTAGAGAGAGAATTTCACACGCATCTTTTTTAAACCTCGTGCAGTTCCCATCTGTCACTGTCTCCCTGAATGGTGGCTCTTCTGGCGTACCTAACTCTCCACCCAGCTTGGTGTCAACTTCAAGTTTGCTGTAGGTGCATTTAATTCGATCATCTAGGTTGTTTATAAAAGATTTAACAATAGTGCCCATACTACCAACTCCTCAGGAACTCCACCTGACCACCAGTCTGACTTTGAGCCACTAACCACCACAATTTGAGCTGTCTAGCCAGTTTGTCTTATCTTGGGTTTCATCTGTCTAGTCCATATCTTACTAGTTTTTCAACAAAAACTGTAGTGTTAAGACTGTGACAAACACCTTGCTAAAATAAGGGTAGATGATCTCATCCTTCATTCTTGGACTTCTGCTTGCCACTAACTTAGAAAAGCCTTTCTTGCTATCCTTGACATCTCCTGTTGCTTTCAGCTCCAGACTTGCCTTTGCATTC
This sequence comes from Podiceps cristatus, assembly GCA_000699545.1. Lineage (NCBI taxonomy): Eukaryota > Metazoa > Chordata > Aves > Podicipediformes > Podicipedidae > Podiceps > Podiceps cristatus. Next base: position 40,776 of record KL256723.1, on the reverse strand, counting down.
CTAACTGCGTCTCTGTATGTCCAAGAAGTATCTCTGTTTCTTTTTGGGAATTGCTCTGTCCCCTTTCCATCTCTCACATGCTTATTTTTGCTCTCTCAGTAGCACACATTTAAATGAGACTTTACTTTTATGCCTACTTCTTTTCCCACTTAGGGGAATGGACCACTCTTCTGCTCCAGGAAGGCTGCCTCTGAAAACATCTCAGCACTCTTCCAAAGAACAACTTTATCCTCCAAGGAAGTCTCTCACAGGATCCTTCCTAAGGGTTCCCTGATCAAGTTGAGCAATATGTTCTATGCAGTCCAAATTCATTCATTAGATTATATTTATTGGAAAGTAGATACTAAAAAGACAAAATATTTTATATGAATTAATAAAATTCAAAGCACTGAGCAAATATTTGCCCACATTTAAGTCCCAAACTCTGTATTATCTGATAAATTACTATGCAATCAAATCAGAACAAAACAGTAGCCATCTTAAAAAATACATGCCAAAGGCTTCTAAGGGGGGTGAACAAAGTAGTAAAAAATAGAAAATATACACAAAAATATAACTTAATCTGGACCTCTTTCCTTTCTTCATGAGCTATTCAACTTCAGTCAAATCACTTTAGATGAATGAGAAGTGTCAGTACAAAATAATAAATCTAAGCAATTTTGTTGAGTGACAGATCCTAGCCCAGCAGTCATACATTACTGTTAGACATAATAGGATATTAATCATTTAAAGCATGTTGGCATTAATAATTTATTTTCAAAAAATTTGAATTCAATTAAAAGATAAACATGATGAGGTAAAAAAAGATCATGATTTCCCCCCCCTCAAAGTTCCTTTTATTAAAATACAGAAGGAAACCTTGTTGAGTGACAGATCCTAGCCCAGCAGTCATACATTACTGTTAGACATAATAGGATATTAATCATTTAAAGCATGTTGGCATTAATAATTTATTTTCAAAAAATTTGAATTCAATTAAAAGATAAACATGATGAGGTAAAAAAAGATCATGATTTCCCCCCCCTCAAAGTTCCTTTTATTAAAATACAGAAGGAAACCTTTGTCTTCTTCAAATAGCTTTTCAG
>KL256723.1:18852-39662 GCA_000699545.1 Podiceps cristatus | reverse complement strand
TCAGAACTTCTGTTAAACAGTGCTCTCTTGTGGTTCTGTACATCAATGAAAGAGTAAATCATTGTATAAAGATAAAAGAAGTCAGTTTGAAATTTCTTGTCTCCAAGTCTAACACAAAATCAATCCCTCAGACTTGTATTTCCTTTAGTTCTGCATTTTATTTTGCTAGCATGCCAATAACCTCATTTATTAAAAATCACCTTTAGATACTGCATTTAAAGCAAAGTATGAAATTAAAAAAAAAAACAACAACAACCAAAAAAAAACAAAACAAAAACAAAAAAACCCCCACAATTTTAGCCTTGCTCTTTATTTGGAATTCACAACTGACAATATGTGCAATACCAGGATAATAATTAATGCATCAGTTCTCCCAAATTCTGCTGGCAGAATTTTGGCATTCCATAAGATATATGTTACTTAAGTATGTAGCCCACATCTCATAGCTTCAATTAAATACATCTCTACTTGACTAAAAGAAAACCTTACTTTAACTTGCTGGGAGCACAAGAATCTTACGACTACTTCTCAAGATTTCCACCTTTTTCTAGTAATGTAATATAAAGAACAAACTACTCTTTATCACATGTCACTGAAACATTAAAAATTACTGGAAATACCAAAACATCGATTACTAGATATGATGAAGTGAGACAATGTTCTCGTATTTAAATATATAAACTATTCACTGAAAAGACCAAAAATGTACTCACAATGCCAACTTACAGAAGAAGCTGGGTTTGCCTTTTCAAAGTACAGCAGCTACTTTGGATACAGGATGTAAAGTTTAAAAGGAATGCGTCTTTCAATTTCTGTAGTTATTTTCAAACTAAATTTTTTAAAAGCAAGTGGTACTCTTTTATTCCCTGTTTATTGCAAGCCTCAGCAGCTATTAACAGGGCTATCAGGATGACTATGTCTAAACTTCTTGATCTAAGAGAAGCAAAGCCAATGTAACTAACCTGTTCGTTCCTATCAAGGCTGTTAGATTTCACAGTATCAGATGCCGGTCTCACTTGGGCTTGCGCAAGTTCCTGGGGAGCACTCTGAGAATTTGGCATAGGCGGCAAAGGAGCTCTCCGTTTCTTCGGCATTTCAGATGGCAGAGTGTTTGAATCATACTGCTTGCTCACAGTGTTAGATCTCGTGAGAAACGTTGGCCTTGGCTTGCTCATCAATGGAGTTGCTGGGGCACTGGCAGTCTTAGGGTGCGGGGGGAAGAAAAATAATCCATGTTACTTATACTTTCGGGAATTGATTGCTCAATATGAGTATGTTCCTAGAAGTTTTGCTTATACAAATTACATCTTACTTGTTCTCTTTTCTTCTTGCTGCGTTGAAAAAAGCTGAAAAATCCTTTGGTTTCTTTCTCCTTCAGAACATCTAAGTTCTCAGATTGGTAGGAGTCTAAAATAGAATAATTCTAGGTGTTATTTATTGCACAGATTATTTCTCCTGCATTTTTACTGTTTCACTGTCTGTCATAAGCCTCCTGGAAGGATATACAAAACATACCGTAAATCACCTATATTAATAGTTTTTCTAAATGCTGCAAAATGAACAGGTTTGCTACCATCCGTGTTCTTCCTGCCCATCTCAGAACTCGGAATAGATGAGTTTCAGCTGCTATTAATACCCTCAGCACTTAATCCAGACCATCAGATATCATATGTTATGGTTCATATCACACAGGCTGTGAGAGGAAAATGAGCCTCTCCAGCTCTCCTCAACAGTTTAAATTCATGGCAAAGTGTGAAGTGGGACAAGTCAGGCACAAGCCTGCCCATGGTATGAGTATGGAGAAAGATGACAGGAACACCTGATGGGTGCTGCACATGTAACTGCATGGCCGCCACAGTAAAGACAGACAAGCCCATTCTGGTATCTTGCAGAATTTATCCTCCCTACATCACCTTATTCATGCAGATGACTTGTTAATTTAAAGGTTCTCTCTTTTTGATTTTTACTAGATCTGACTGCCTTAAAAAAAACTTCCGTTGAGTGCAAATACAATAAGCAACAAAATTAGCAAGGCCACTACGGGCTGTTGGTACAAGCATCAATATAAACATGACTGTAAATCTAATCAATTGATCTAGGGTAAAACCACACAGAAATGCTTTATATATAGCTGGGTATATCCACTTCTGCATTATCTTATTAAGTATGCATTTATGATAGGGCAGAGATAATTACTCATGTCACAATTAAGTAAATGTTATAATAGGAGCGGATGGTAATGTCACGTAAGTGCTACAGTTTCACCGTCTATTTCAGTAAATCGTACCTTGCAAAGACGGTAAATTTAAATCAACTGGTGAGGTGGCTACAGAAAGACAAAAAAGAAAGACAGAAAATGTGAATCTGAATCAAGGATGCAGTTACAAGTTACAAACACAGAAAGCCAAGCTGAACCTTCAACATTAGGAAGAAGTAACTGGGTCCTTTCCTTACGTAAAAAGATGTGTTTACTACCTAATGCTATAAGCCATTTAAAAACTTGAGCCTGAAGACATGCAACACAGACCAGAATCTTGTAAATAAGGAGGGGCTTCACTTACATTTCTGAAGAGGAAAATAGGTATATAGAATAGTTTGCTCTAAGTTTTGTACTGTCAGGCAGTCCAAACTTGGAAAACAAAGATGATATAATTGAAATATAATATGAGTAAAATACAATTTGAATTTAAATGTAAAGGTACACCTCACCCTTTACTTTCATAAAGAAAGCTGAGTTTTGAAGTTGTCTGCAAAATTGAAATGCTGAACTACTTTGCGTCAAGAGAACTGAAGTATATCTAAATTTCCTAGCGGGGCACTGCCTGGTAGAAAGTGTACATGCCCTTGCATTCTCTCCTAAGGATCTTTGGCTGTTAATTCAAACGAAGCACACGTCATACTGTGCAACAGGCAGCTCTGCCAGTCTGCAGATGAAAGCAGTAGCCAGACAACAAGACAATGCACTATGGGCACATGTAGTCCAAGTAACATGTTTAGGCAAGTAAAAATATGTTGTTTTCCCGTGAAGAAGAGAAACAGATTTCATTTTTGTTTTCTCCATGGCAAAAGGACATCTTTTCCAAATCTATCATTTTCCTGTTGTTGAAGATAACTGCCCTTTGGGAAGTAACTGAGAGAACTCTTGAAGCTGTAACCACTAAATGACAGGGTTACCCTATTTAAGTAGAAAGGGGGAAAAGACAAAAAAAACCCACCACCACCACCCCCCAAGTTTTAGAGCAGAAAGAAAAACAAGCAAATAGACAAACAGAACAGTGGTCAAGAACAGGAGTGAACCAATATTACTGCACTCTATATTGAGGTAAAATTTCCTGAGAGGTATGTCTGAAACAGAACAAACCATACTGTACAGAGCTTTTAATCACAGTACAGTAAACCCTTAATGAAAAAGACAGGCTTACAGCTAAAGTTAAAACCAGGTATAGGAATCTCTAGTTCATTGTGCCGCTGCTGGACCACAATTAAAAAGAGAATTGTTATTCTTTCATAATCTATAAAATTAGTAAACAGCACTCAGAAATATACATAAACACCATCACAATATTCTAACACTTTAAAAATTTTAAATAATTTTAAAACAAAACTAGATTTCTCTAATGTTTCTGTTCTTTTCAGCTCATCGGATTCTATGTCTGTTCAATGACCTAAGGGAAATACAGTGTTGTAGGTTTTTTGGGGGAAGGTGTCAGGGAATGAAAGGAAGGGGTTGCCTTAAGGGGTGATTTGCACTTAGCCACCTTTTCTGTTATCTAACACTTTGTTAGAAAATAAAACCTTTGTATAGCACTTCTTAAACATAAGTGCATGAAAACTTGTCTCAGGTTCAATTTTGTGAAAGACTAATGCAATATATACAAAACTGCTAAAAATTAATTTCTTCATAAGTAAAAAACCCAACAGAATGCATATGTTATTGAAATACTAAATAATTATCTTTTCCATAACTGCAATTTACAAAAGTTATCTTACCTCGACTGATATCCATAGCATATAATTCTCTTAGTCCAAGGTCATTAAGAGATTTTGTCACATCAAGGGGTTCTTGAGACTGGTAATTCTTCAACAGCAGAGTGTGTGAAGGATCAAACTCACATTTACTACAAATAACTGGTATGAGTTCTTGAAGAGGTGAATGTGGACTAACTCTTACTACTGTCTTCTGTGTCTTCTTGTAGTTTATCACTACCCTTACTGTTTGCTAAAGAGAAGAAAATTCCAATAAATATCAGTACAATTCCGAAACCACTGGCATTTTTACAACAGCCTTAAGATATCACAGTAATTCCCCTTAGGGCCAAGTTCACCGTTATTATAGATTGAGAAACATTACAAGAGAAACTAAGAACTATTTTGCGATTCCCTTCTACTCAAGAACAGGCCACACGGAACAGCCTGCTCCTCCTTCAGCGTCTGCCCAGCAGTTACATGCCTGGAGTGAGATGCCCTACTAGGTTACATTAGGTAGCTGTAGGAGTTGGCCGCTGAGCCATGAGTGTGTGTGTGCACGCACACACGTAGGACCAAGGTAAAAGGGCAGCTGAAGAGCTCCCCTGGCCCTGTGAAAATGCTTTAGATAAGCTGAAAACCCGTGTTGTTCTATACAGCTGACAAGGTAGGAGGAAAGATTTAGGCAACACCCAGAAGTTGCTTCAGTACTTCTAAAAGCTGCTGCCTTCTTAAGGGTATATAAAAAAAGCCAAGTAACAGCAGAAAAGTACAGTATGTATTAAAGGAAAATGAACACACAATCAGAAGGGCATATATATCACAGAACGACAGATGGTACAAGTTGGTGATTTTCAGTTTGCGGAAGGCTGTAACAGCCACACTTCATCTGCAGCATTTGTCAAAAGGACAGTAAGGCACAGGATTTCAAATAAAGTGAGTTTCCTTCTTTCAGCAGCAAAGATGTTTGCTGCAACAAATTAAGATGTATTTTACCTAAGAGGAGGTTATCAAGAACATGGAGCCAAGCATTTCAGAGGGGTGCACGATGAGAGGATGAGAAACAACAGGAGAAGATGAAACAAGAGGCTGAGCTACCAGCTCAACTTGTTGAATACAACAGTGATTCTAATTTCTCAATACGCTTTAATTTTAGTTCTCACCTCTGGTATAACCGGAGCAGGTTTCTTCTTATCCACTTGTTTTGGCTTTACAATCACCTTTTCCACTTCAAGCATGCCCACTGGTGTGTTGGGTTTGAATTTAATTTGGCCATTTTCTGCTGATACCAACTCTATAGTATAACTTGATGGATTTAAATGATACTGTGCACAAAGATAGATCAACAAGTCCATCATGGGCTTCCTGTAAAAGACAAATGGAACTGTCACAACAGATGACAAGTAGGCTATAAAAAGCATGCCAAACATTTAACCCAAGTCATCCTTTCCCTTCCACATCTAAATAATTACTGCCAGGCACCACCTTTAAATATCTTCAACATCAGAAGAAAAACAAACAAACAAACAACAACAAAAAACTCACAAAACATTCCCAAGAAACACCAATAAAGAAAATTAAACCAGCTTTCCCAAAAGTATGCCAAGTGCTTGAGCAAAGGGGCAAATTTTTGCTTGTGTGAAGTGACGCTTCTCCTGAGGTCAGCAGGGAGACGTGGATTAGCCTTGGACATGTAATGTGAACTGTAGCAGTAGTGATAAATGCCCTGCTATTTATTAAGAACAGATTCCTTCCAAAGCTTGAAATTTTTACATCCATTCTGAGGCTACAAGGGACTTCATTTTCAGAAATTCTGTGCATGAGTCATTTGGAGGAAGCGGGAGAAACGAAGTTTGAGGAAATCACCTTTTAAGGAGGTCTTGCATTGGGGATCCCCAAATGAGGGCCAGGTGTTTAATACAGAGAGAGGGAAAGCAGCTAAATGACAATACAGTAGTTAAATGCCATTTCTTGAGAAGCTCTGGTGATGCAACGGATGTCCTTTTCACAACAAAGCATAGCAAGCCAAGTTTTTCATATGTAGTTACTAACTGTATGTCCTTGTTGTCTCAGTGCTCAATGAGGAACATGCAGAACAGCACCTTAAGATAGGCTGAACATTCCCCATTACTACTGGAATAAATTTATTAAAGCTGTACTTTAAACCAAAGTGTCATAGAGTTTAAACAGACCAAAGGTAAGGATAGTATCCTAACTGCATGTTACAGCAACTGAGTACGGTTATAGCATTACAGTTATCAGGTGACTGGAACTGGTCATTCCTCAAGAATTTTTAGAGTTGGGGAATCTTCTGTAAGGAGAATTTCATCCTGATGCCCTCTGCATCTCTCAGTTACAGCTACAAACACCTGCTCAGTCTCACAAGGATATTATGAAAATAATTTAAAAGTCTGTGAAGCAATCAAATGCTATGTCGAAAAGAACACTGAAGTGTCTAAGAGGAAATGAATATAGGGTTTGGCTGGTATGTCTTTATCAGAAATCTTAAATGCTAGATGTAGTCTCGTAACAGATGCAAGTATTCCGGTGAGTATATGTGAAATAGAATCTGGTGAGTATATGTGAAAATAGATAGCTTCTACAGAGAGCCATCAAACTAAGCAGAATTCTAGGTGGTGAATACATTTATTAAGTAGGAAGTTAAACCAGACTTTTCATATGTAATGGTTCTGTAAAAAGAATTAAAAATGACTCAGTGTTAGAAATTACTGTAAACACAGTGTTGCATGTTCCCCTCCCCTTAATTAACCTAGAATATCATTCCTGTTTTCACTTGGTCTTAAAGAACAAGTGTTCCTTAAGCAAACTGCCTTCTGATTTCCAGAAGCAAGGCTGGAGTCTGGGGTGCCCATGCTTCCAGAGGATGGAAACAGTTTGAAAGCTGACAGATACAGTTACTGCAGACCTGTTACTTTTTTGTTCCAGAGGAAAGTTTCTGCCTGCTTAGGTGGCAGGAAAATACTTGCCTCAGGAGACAAAGGCAGGAGAAACAATAAAACCGGAAAACATACAGAAATTATGTTCAAAGTTGTCAAAAAGCAGCTATCAGATGGCCTGAAGCGGTATAGAAGAATGTAATATACTCCTGTGCCTTCATCTAGATGATCCGTATGAGCCCAAGGAATGCCACGAGAAATGCACTGAGCACTGCAGGCAAAGAACCGCTCCTCCCTTCTCACATAGCTAAACCAGAGTTTGTTTCAGGTCTTCTCTCACATATATATATTTAGATGTAAGGAGAAAATTCTTTACACTGAGGGTGGTAAAGCACTGGAATGGGTTGCCCAGAGAGGTGGTGGAGGCCCCATCCCTGGAAACATTCAAGCCCAGGTTGGACGGGGCTCTGAGCAACCTGATCTGGGTAATGGTGTCCCTGCTCACTGCAGGGGGTTGGACTAGATGACTGCTAGCGGGCCCTTCCAACCCAAAACATTCTATGATTCTCTAATTCTATATCACAATCTGCTCTGACTAGAAGAAAGAAGATGGAACTACTCTATTTCTTGTACTTCTAACCCATAATAGAACAAGTACATCCATCTCACCCTCGTAAGGAAAGAGCTGCAAATGCAAATCCTGTCATTCCCCACTTCACTGGGCGCAGGGCAGGGGAGGAGGGAGCCAGAGGAGACAGCAGACACCACTTCTGTAGTGACCTCTCTGGTTATCAGCCTACCCAATAAGTTACCCATTACTTTTTTTCTGGTGCATTTTTATACACCGACTAGCTTTAAAAGCTGCCCTTCCTCTGGCCGTCAGTTACAGGAGAAGGGTAAGAACATTGAAGATGACCAGGACAAGAATCCACAAGAAAAGATCGCAGAAAGCCGCCTTACGGAAACGCACCACCATGACAGGGGCAAGCCCTCGCGTTAACCACAGTCACGAGAAGTGACAGAATGATAAGTAAGAAACATCGCTGCGCACAAACAACAGACAGGTACATGCAAATTAGTACACGAAAACAGTGATTCAGTGCAAATTTGCTTTCCATTGGTACTTTCAGAATGACCTGCATGACTGGAGGACGCTAGACTAAGTCCCCCCCTCCACTGGAGGCCAAGACACCTTCAATGACTGCTTTAGACAGGTATTTCTACAGTAATACAAAAAGCAATCTTTTTTTGTAATCACAACCTCCAAAACTTCTAAAACTATTTTTTGCTACAGCCTTCAAGGATTGCAGGTAGAGGAATACATACATCACAGTAAATTTAACAGCTGACATAATATTTAGCAAAACTCCAAGAAATGGCCATCAGTTGCCTCAGAGTACATCATCTGATTGTCCTCCTTTATCTAATTTCAGTAAAATCTTTATTTGCAACTTCTTTTAACTTTATTACATTACTTAATTTTCTGGAAATCTCTGAACATAAATTTAGTTATGTATTCCTGCACCCCTTCATCCCTCACCTGTTTTCCTCTGGTTACTCCTACCTGACTAAATAACAAAAAGTGGCCAACAGCAGCCTCTCGTTACATCACATAACTGATAAAGGATGACCTTCACCTAGAATGCATCAAACCATGTTATGTTTGTAACCAACAGCGAGAGGTGTCACTTTAAATACTGGATCAAGTGTTTAAAGGAAAAATGCATCAAGTTTCTACACTCCTCTCCAAAAACAAGGGCTAGAACCTTGCTACTTAAGTAGAGATTCTTACACAATCAAACTTTAGAAACAAGATCTTTCCATCATGAGACTCATCATAAGCACCACTGAACAAAATCTGTCAGTAACCAACAAAAATATTGGTTTCCTAGGTAGGAATTGAATGGAAAAAGGAAGAGGAAAGAAATCTACATATAGTTTGGCTTTCTATAGATCTCTGATTACTTAAGCCTACAGCTCCATGTCCTTCCTTGCAAAAATACTTACTGATGCTATTCTCTAAAGAGAAAAAGACATTTGTTTTCACGGAGAACAAAAAACCCAAACCAACCAACCACCAAAAAAACCCACACAACCTACCAAAACCCCCAGAACTGGTTACTAACAAATGTAAGTACAATAGGTTTTGAAAAGTAGGGCAACACCACAAAGCTTGTTATTCACTAGCTAGCTATGAAGAGTAAACCAACAGTTTATTAAGAATACCTTAATGACTGAAAATACTCAAGAACGGAAACTCAAAGGACTCCAAGAAAACAAATTCGGCAAAGCTAAGGTCTCTCTGCAAGGTGTTTGAAACTCTAAAGCCCTAACCATGCTACCCTGCAAAACTACGTTTGACACATCATTTCCAAATAAAATGCATGTCACTATCACATTGGTCCTTGAAATCTCTAAGTTAATTTACTGATGCTAATTATACTGAAACTAATTCAATTTCAACAAAACTTTCTCAAACTGCATTTCTTCCTTATGGGAAAACAAAAAACAAACTTAAAATGAAGAACCGCTAAATAAAATAGTTCAAGGTTTGGGGGTTTTTTGTTTGTTTTGTTGGGGTTTTTTGTTTTGTTTGGTTTTGGTTTGTTTTTTCTTTTCTTCTCTTTGGCTGCAGAACATTCTTCAGTCCTATGCTGTATTTAGAACCAATGGAGAAGATTCAGAAACTTCACTCTGAAAAACATTCCCATTAAAAAAAAAAAAAAAAAAAAAAAACACAAAACACATTTCACTCATTTCACAGTGTACCTTCCTTTCCTACCTCTTGTTGCTTTTATCCTGTTTTTTGGGCTGTTTACTCTGGGTTTTTTTGAGAGTTGGTTGGTTGGTTTTAGATAACTGTTTGCCTGGACTCTCCTGCCAGAATCCCAGTAGTAAGAGAGCACATGCCACTGTTGGATTCAGAACAGATAAACTGAATCACTATCTCCAGCTACTACAAAATACAAATTGTTGTCTGGGCTAAAATCAGAGAATCCACCCATGCCGGAAGTTTCAAAATGAGGAATGAGCTATTTCAGTCCTGCTTTGTTTTCTCAGTCTCTCAGGTTTTTTGCTCTAGTTGCACATAGACCAACTCAAGGATCAAAAATTAATTCTCAATCTTTTTCTCTAAAACCCCTTTTGGGTTTCATTCTGATCCTCTTCTGCCTACTTCTACTCAACTCACAATATTTACCTATGTAACATCTTGCTTTGTTCTACATAGCTCTTGCTAGCCACTAAGCCAAAGCAGGGAGCAAACCAACCCAACTTCATCTGAGAACAGTAGAGAAGTTTCTTCTGGTGGATTATGGCATTTGGGCACATGGCTGCACAAAACCACAGCTCTGCTTTCCTAGCATGAGATTTTAAAAGGTATTCTCTCCTCTGAAGCTTTGAAACTACTCATCTCTCATTAGGAACAGGAAAGAGACAAATTAGCAATTTATCTGTTTATGTCATTTCTAGGGGGATCTTGCCTATTTGTCCACAAAATATGACTATCAAGACAGAGCAAAAGTAGAAAACAGTTTGAAGTGTATTTCACAGGGGAGTGCAGGTCCTGCAGAGTATCTCCCCTCATTCTGAGTGAGCCTAGCAGTGCAAATATAGGTTCTTATTTGCAACAGTCATTTATGAAATCAATCACATATAGTACTTGATTAAAAAAACCCCAACCAACCAAAAAAAATCAAAACAAAAAACAAAGAAAAAAATCCAGTAACTGAGGGACGAGACTGATTGGGAAATGTATGTGCTTCCTGACAAGCCTGTGAGGCCTGTCTTGAACACTGAGTAATTACACACAATGTAAACTGAATGAGTGAAGATATATGCAACGTTCCTTTCTGGCATTTTGTTCTGAGCTAAGCAAGACAGAGGGCACACGGTACTCACATGTGGACAAAAGGAGCAAAAAGAAGAAAGAGAAATGCCTGACAGGGTACACAGGGAGTCTCACCTTAAAGAAGTTTTAAAAACAGAGGAAGGCACCGTATTTGCAGACAGCAATATTCCTTGCTGTAAACATGCAAGCAAGAACACCGTAAAGCATCATAGTAGTCACCAATTATTTCAGAATATTTCTTCTGAGAAATATAACCTCAGATTTAAGTTATCCTGAAAAAATCACGTAGAGTTGGGCTGGGGCAGAATCTACAGAAGTTCATCCACTGCAGCTCTGGTGAACAAGCTGGTTATTTGATGTCTAAGCAATGACCTCATGAACTCTAGCAAATGACAAAGCGTGCAAGCAGATCCTAGCCACAAAACTCTTGATCTCTCATTAAGAACTGAAGCAGGTTTACGTTACTTGGTTTAAATAAATAAATCAATCAGACTGCTTGCTTTCAGTAGCAAAGACACTGGCAAAACAGTAACACAAGTACAATATACAAATAGTTTCTTTATTTCAGCTTAGGAAAGCAACAAACTGGCATCCTAATTGCTCTGATCCATATAAAGCCTTGCATAGGAGCTTTCTTAGTAGACCTGCTATGATAATTAATGTCACATTTAAGTCCCAGGATCTATGAATTCAACTCACCAGTCAATGTCCAGGTTTTTCTCAACTAAAGGTGACTTGAGTTATACGCACAATCTGTACTACCAATTACCAGACTGAATTATGTATTTCAAATTAAAATCAGCTTAAGAAAAATATATTTAAGAAAAAAAAAAAAAAAAGTTTTCCAAAGCTGTAGCTAGAAACTATTTCTCTGAAGCATTACAGATTTTGTCTGAAGTGAGGTCATCTTTTTTTAGGACTTCTAGTAGTCCACAGGTATTAGTGCTGAGCAAGTGCTGAACACATGACTTCATACCCAAGCAGAATGCAGGAACACATCCTTAGGTCTAACAAGGAAAACTTATGTGGGGAAATTCAGTGACTCATACAGTATTTTTCTAGAGATTTGCAGGGACTAGAAAGAACAACAGGTATAGCTATGCATTCTGATAGGTGCCGTACAGAATTTCTGAATCTCAAAAACCAGTCTTCCCAAGAGGTAGGTAAATGTATCAAGTATATGTTTCCACACCTACCCAAAAATGTTCAGGTTTACACAAGTCAGGTATTTTACTGAGTAATTAAAACCTGGATGAAGGCTGAAGTAAACTAGTACAAGAAAAGAAAATTAAACAAAAATGTCGTTTTGTGTAACTTACCTCCCATTAACTGTAGTATACTTGATCACGTCTCCTGGCAGCACCACTGATAGGTCAATGTCTTTATCGATTACATTCTCTTTCTGTTCCATGATGAGGTTGACTGATTCTGTGTCGTCAAATGGAGGAACAGCAATGGGTTTTGTTTCAGATGGAGGAGGCGGTGCTTTAGATTTCCTTCTGAAATAAATGGATAAAAATTAAGAGTCAAGTATGTATGTATACGCATGATTCCTACTGGCAAACTAACAAGTCTCAGAACAGGCATGAACCACACTTAATTCTTGTCACTCAGACTGTGTGATTTGTGCAAGGAAGGGATGAAAGAAATTTTAAATAATCAGTGGTGATAGAAAATACAACAGGCTAAGATATCTATCATTTAAAAAAAAAAAAAGCCCAATAAACATCATCGTATTTAATACACATTTAAAAAACTTTCCCCCCCCCTTGTGTTACACAAAGAATCCTATTTTCACGTTCTCCAAATAGATTTACTACATTAGTATCAACAGAAATATTGTGCTATGCATTATGAAGCCAATTTGCACTGACATTATGTTTAACGTATAGGAGAAAGAAGTGAGGGAATAATCACTTTTTTCCTCCCCCAATTTTTTTTTATTAGCAAAATCAGTCAAATAAATCCTACCAGCTCTAGTTTATTTCCTTCTATACAGTAACAAAATAGCAGTATAATCAATACTACTGTGTTGTAATATTTCTTGACATTTCAGTCACAATATGCTTTCATGTTTTCCCCTCACCTATGCTGATTTCCTACTGTAATTTTCTAGCTATCTTCTTCCATCTTAGTGACAAGCCAGTGTACTCTTAAATGCAAAGAGTGATCACTAAATAAATGTCACTATTTTGCTTAAAAAAAAAAAAAAAAGTAGTATAAAAGGAAAACTCTCTACATCTCTTACATATATATATGTTACAGTAAATTCTGAAAGCAGGACACTTGTCCTACAACATAAAGATCAGCATCCCCTTTTATTCAAATAACTTTCCACAATTCACCAATACTGTCTCAAGGAAAAGACAGTATTATTAAGAATTTCACCATCAGAAACAAAACCAAAACACCCCACGGAGATGCATGACCTCATGAGAACTTTTTAATTTCTTATAAACAGTCTTTTAAAAAAGCTTGAATGGAGCCACATTCACAGAAAGTTAAAATACATTTAAAACATAATACACAAAGTTTCCAAAAATACGCTTGCAATGTAGAATCTGGAGCTGTACCAAAGTTTGTTTACTTTAAATGTAGCCAAAGAAATTAACTTCTGTAATTGTCCTACAGCATTAAAACAAAGGATCTAGCATACCACAATTAGAAACAAACATCTGTCTTGGGAAAACAAAGTTTAAAGTCACTCACAATCAAGAACAAACAAGGTCCAGAGCAGCACTGCAAACGACGACTGTGTAATGAGACTTCACATGACCGATCTGTTGCTGAAAGTGCTTAGAGTTTTGAACTTCAGAACTCCCTGCTGAATAATTAACTATTCACAGCCTCTCAGAGCTACATGGGAATACTCACGGGCCTCCAAACGCACTGAATGAGCATTCGCCACCAAAATTTATACCTCCTCTCTGTTAATGTTTTAAATTAGTTTTGGTGCGCTCGTGTACAATTTGAGACGTGTGGTGTTAGCTGCAAATTTAACTTTGGTCTCTACAGCAACTCGCCTGGGTTGCTTCTGGGTTATGTGAACATTGCAAAACGTATGAATCAAACTTCCTTTTACTCCTGCCCCACTTTTTTTTTTTTCCCATGTTTTTTAGCTTTCATATAGCTGCCAAAAATAGCCAATACAGAACATCAATACAACTACTGAAAAAAACACCCAAAAAACTAAAACCTCACCCTATGACATGAATACCAAACCAATCCAAACCCAAAGCGAAGCAGTACTCTTTTCTGCTTCTTTACTCATTCTTACGTCTTCAAGGGACTTCAAATGATTGTTAGATTGTATTTATTGGAACTGAACTCAGAACTTAATCTCCGAAGACTACATGCAAAAGAAAGATTTGTTTGCAAATGCTAGTGGACTCTATCTGGCATTAAGCAGATGAATGCAATTTCATTGCTGGAAGTCTACTATCACTAGAGAGTGTTTAATCACACGCAGCAATAAATGCACAGCCCGCATCAGTAAAATGCGGCTCTATGTATACAGTATCTAACTTAACTGTAGAGAGCTAGAGCTGACAAAATACTCTTGTCAAAACTTGTGTGCAACAGCTAGAAAGATGAAGTCCCACGTACTCGTGAAGAGCACACACACACGCAGGGGCCAGGCAGCGTAAGGAGGCCGGCTGGCTCTCCACATACGCCATACACGGAGCTAGGCACCCTACCCACCTCTAGCACATCTACGTGTTCTTTATTGTTAGTTATGCTTACGTTCCTGCCCCACACACAGGAGGAAAAGTCTCCAAGTATACTTTCTCAGAAGTTATGCTGAGTTTTTGGCAACCTCTCATAAACAGGGACCTCAATACTTTCATTTTCTGTTTGCAGATGCCATGTCTTTTTTCTTCATTTTTCACCAATTCGCTCATCTCCTACTCTTAGCCCAAAGTATTCACATCCGGTCTTCCAGCTTTTTCTTCTCCTAAGTCTGTGTCTCAATCTTCTGACAGGAGAGGGCTGCCTGACAGGCGAGGGAAGTGCCGCGCTCCCCACAGCCGGCCCAGGGCCACGGGAACAGTTTGTTACCATTATGACATCCACAGGTGCAAATCAAGAGCAGCAAGTGACAGGATGGTGGAAATACACTTGCAGGGGTAGTTTCAACCTACAAACCCTCCCTCCTCTTTTGCACTACGGGGCCCCCGAGAAGCTGACACAGAGGATTTTTCTCACAAAGGCATCCTCCACACGCCGTCTTATTCAAATACCAAAAACCACAAGCAGCATTATCCAACTAACTCTATGCCATCATTTCAAACACCCATCATAAAGAACAAATAAAAACCCAGTTCTCTCCTGCCACCTCACCTCTACCAGGTACTCAGTGAACCAGGAGAGTTGCCAGTTTTTAAAGAATTTGCTAGAGAGACAGAGAGAGTGGCTAAGGTAGTTTCTCCTCCTGAGAAGAAAACACTCTTGATTTTTACTAAGACAAATACAACCAAAAGGCATCCAGAGGGACACCCACATGCTCTCAGTGTCCCACAAACACAAGCTGGTGCAGCCTGGACAGAGTTTGTATTTCCCTTGTTACCAGTGCACCTGGAGCCCGCTGCTTATGTCAAGTCTTTCAGCTAGCCCTCATCTCGTGAATTGTACCCAAGAGAACTGATTCACATCTCTCAGAAATTTAAATTTCTGAAGTTCCACCTGCAATTCCTACCAGTCTTTATGACAGAATACAGTTCCTGTAAACACATTAAAGAATTCTTTTCAGGCAAATGCAGATAAAAGACTTCATTTTGTTAAGAAAAGCAATACATCTTTTAAAATCCAATGCAAGGCCATAAAGTCAACATTTTGTGTGCTTCAGATCCCCACTCCTACAGAGTAGTGTCATTGCTGTATCTCAACATATTTCCTGCTTGTCAAAAAAAATAATAGTGTCAATGATCTGAATGTGTGGAAGCCCTTTCTAAAATAAAGGTCTGGCACTGTAAATAAATAAAGCATCTACTTACTTGATTTTCAAAAGAATCCTGTTAGGAAGTTACAAGAAGTATATTTTTAACTATCAGTAACTACAGAAAGACACTTTAAAATAATGAGAAATTCTTGAACTGACAGTGACCTGGATATTACAGTTATCAACAGCACTTCCTCTCAATAAAAATCACTTTCCCCTGAAAAAAATGAAGAAAAAAGTGGAAATCTATCTGCTAGATTTATGCAGAACCAAAGGCTACAGCATAAAAAAAAAAAAAAAAAAAATCCACCTCTTCAAATCTTGATATCAAGGAACATTACAATCCTGAGAAGCAGGCCTGTGGGAACATCATGAGGTTCAACAAGGCCAAGTGCCAGGTCCCGCACCTGGGTTGGGGTAACCCCCCATATCAATACAGGCTGGGGGATGAAGGGATCGAGAGCAGCCCTGCCGAGAGGGACTTGGGGGTACTGGTGGATGAAAAGCTGGACATGAGTTGACAACGTGAGCTTGCAACCCAGAAGGCCAACTGTGTTCTGGGCTATATCAAAAGAAGTATGGCCAGCAGATGGAAGGAGGTGATTCATCCCCTCTTTTTAAACTAAAAGAGGACAGATATAGACTAGATATTTGGAAGAAAATTTTTACAATGAGAGTGGTGAAACACTGGAACAGGCTGCCCAGAGAGGTGGCAGATGCCCCATCCCTGGAAACGTCCAAGGTCAGGCTGGATGGGGCTCTGAGCAACCTGATCTAGTTGAAGGTGTCCCTGCTTGTTGCAGGGGGGGTGGACTAAATAACCTTTAAAGGTCCCTTCCAGCCCAAACTATTCTATGATTAATGTTTACAACACTTCCCATTTTGAACACAGTTACATGAGACACTATGCAAAGCCAGCATGACAGCCCTCTCACTGAACTTATTTTGGATCTAGCTCTACTAAGATCACATCAGGAGAAAAGGCCACTGCAACAAAACTTCTTCTAGAGCTTTTCTTGCCTTTGACCTCTCGCTCCAAGCAATTATTATAATGCTTTCTTGATTATTGCAATAATGCTGCTCACTACTACATCATAGTACCACAGCCAAAACCTTGCACATCACCTTTACCAAGGAACAGCTGAACAACAGTTCAGGTCTACGTTAAGTACATTAATTTGCTTTGCTTACAATGATACATCAGTTTTGGCCAATAAGTATACAACAAAATGTTTAAGCCCTTAATTTCCTCTACAAGCAGTCCCAGGCCAATACTCATCTTCAATACTCACAGAACAAATTTGTCTTCTACACTAAGCAAAGATCATGACTGTACCAACTTTGCTCCTATTTAATCAGTTCCTTCTTTGGGGACTATGATTTCACGGCATCACCACTGCGCATCTTCAGGATCAAACACAACTTGCTAGAAAAAAAGGTTGGAGACAACTGCAGCACTGACATCTGATCTGCTCATCATAGTCCAGGAAATGACTGAAGTTACCAATGCAAGTCACTCAAAACACCACTGCTATAGATTTCAGGGCATATCTATAGCAAACCTCCTGTTCTGTTGGGGTTTTTTGTGGGGTTTTTTTGGGTCTGATTTTTTTTTTTTTTTTTAAAAAAAAAGAGACATAGTATTTCAGAAGACAAATGTTCAGTAATCCACATTTTAAGTTAGTTTGCAAGTTGGTGCTCCCAAATTGGGACTTGATAATTACATAATCAAACACATGAAAATGGAGTGGTTTACAATAGCGTCTATTGTCTACAGGCCAGTCTGAACGGCCAGTTTCATCTGCAGTATAATTATGGATGATAATTTTGTTTTCTTTCCTTTAGTGAAATGCTGCTTGATTTTCATTTTCATTGTTCTTAATCTGAATACTAACAATCACATTGACATATCTATTCCACATGGAGAATTTTTCTTTTAGCTTGAGAACTGGAATATATGGCTTTTCTTGTAACAGCTCTGCACCTACTATAATAAAGTTATGCAGAATGCCTTTACAATAGACTGAAATGAAAATACTTAAGAAATAGGACCATTACTCTTCCCACCCCTACCTCACCAGCACAGCAAAACAGCCTATGGATCAGCACAGGAGTTATCTTCTATGCACATGAAGCTTTTTATTTTCTGTCTATGATCAAATACTTGGTATCTAGTCTCTTAAAAGCAAAAAAAAAAAAAATACTTCCAGAGATTAGTGAAAACACGGAATTTAACAATAAGTAATATGTAATAAGGTATATATTTTCATTAGAGAGTTCATTAGAAATCTGTATTTAAAACCAAAACCTTACTTAACAGCTAGCATCCTACAATATAGGAATTTCTATTTTCCTATGCGCTATTAGCACAAAGCAGAAAATTCCTGAGTTCCCACATTATCCGTCCATCATAATGTGGAAGCATTTCACAAAATCAGTTGAAGTCAACAGTATCATATTACATATAACTCCAAGAGTATATGTGCACAGTTATTGCAAGCATACATCTTAACATTTTGCCATTCTCAATGATGAGTCTACTAACCAGTGCATCTTTAAAATGGTATCTATTTCATACCACAACACAAGAATACCTGGGTTTGGTGGGTTTTGTGGTGTTTTTTTGTTTGGTTGGGTATTTTTTGGGTTTTGGTTTGTTTTTTGTTGTTTTGGGTTTTTTTTCAGAGACACTTCTCTTTCACATCTTGGATTTGCCCATTCTCATCCTGGGTTCTTCCAACCTAAGTCTGAAGTTGACAGAAAAAGAACTGACTGGAAGCTCTTTGCTTTACACTGCCCAATGAACTAGAACTATTCTCACAAAAAAACCCCAAAACAAAACAAAAAAGAACACACCACAAAAAACCCCACCTTTTAGCTTTTTCCAAAAATGGAAAAGGCTATTTTGTTTATAAGCTTCTAGAGATTCTCCCCCTTAATGGCTGTTACACTCAGGAAAATGAAGTGAGAAGATCACCTGTATCTAGCTACACTACATCTTAACTGCCTTTCACCGCTGTTCGCTGCATCCTACCTCATCCATGCTTCTAAAAAGTTCCCTGAAACAAATTCTAGAATTCTTTCAATCACTTAAAGTTTTAAATCAAGAAATCAAAAGTTGTATCAAAACATTCCCTGCACAGCTGTATTGTTCCTGTGATTCAGCAACTGAATTTAATACTAACTATGTATTTTTAATGTTTGGTTATTAACAAGAACTCACAAAACCCTGCCAGAGAAAGAACAGCTGCTTCTATGCAATACGTTTTATGTTATGGCACACTCATTGTCAAATTACAGGTCACGGCTTAGATTCTGGTCTGGGCTTGGAATGCGAAGTCCCTGAATTTATGTACCTTCTGCTACCCTTACGGTTGCATTGTCCCAATTTTAGCTCAAATACTCAAGCAAGCCATGAGTCAAATCTAATGGTGAACTACGACTGCAGAAAAGAGTAGGCGTTCAGGAGCACTTCCTAAAAGAAAATATCTAAGATGAAGAATGTCAAATAAACCATTCAGAGACTAATATAACATCTCAGTTCCTCCTTCTATTTTCTTCAGTCACTCCGTCATTTCTGGACGTTGAGTGCTGGTTTGCCTTAAAGCTGCTATAAAACAGAATTCATACCATGACTGTCCCATAGCAGGAAATGGGCACTACGGGGTAGAGGTATGTGAAACGACCAAGACATTGCCTTGAAACTTTACAACTCACTAAGCACATAAGGCTATTTAGGCAAACTCCCAGAACTAACAGTCAACAGGTAGACTTTGCTCCTGAAGAACAGAGTTCGCAGTTTGAGGTGAGCATGAAGACAGAAAAGTGAGGCAACTCCTGAAAACTACCCTTAGTGGAGTCTCAGGTTTAGAGCAAAGCCCATGCAATGGATCAAGTGGCTGCCACTTGAGAATACGTGTCCGTGTCCTTTCTTCAAGGAAAGTTACTGCCTACTGGTAGAGCCCATGGCATGTTTTGGTCTTGCACTGAGAGAATAAGACAAATGAACATCTGAACAGGGAAGAAGGCTCAGATAAACCAGGAAGGCAAACCACAACAACCTGCGAGGAGATCAAGAACTAAGCTTGAAATAAACTATAGACTAAAGAAACTAAGCCCATCAAACAAAGAAACCAAAATGCTGAAAATGTGAAGTAAAAAACAGAAACCATTTTTTTCCTGGTCATTGTATATCTGTTGTAAAGATGATAGAACTGATGAGTTCAGACATCTCACCTCAAACAAGTATCACAGAATAGTAGATGCCAAAAGCATCATAACCACTCCCCGTTATGACTCATTTTTTAATAATATATGAAATAAGTATACAGTCCTTAGACTCTGCATGAATCTTTACCTTTGCTTAGCACCTATGGCTGTACATTTACAACAAACTTTTGTTCCTCCCTTCTCATACAAAACAGTCTCTAAATTCTTCTTAAGCAAGGAAATTGAACACTGAAAGTAGTCTTGAATGGCACATTCAACTTTTGCTTACCGTTCCACCACTGCTTGCCAAGAATCCCTGCCCCACCCCCCAAAATGTCACAAAACTGATAATATTGCATCTTCCTTTGGACATTGATTACTTTGTTTTCACATAACCGCATTTGGATCACCAAAAAGGCTCCTCAGCAGTACATTGCTTTCTTCACTCATGCTGTAATACATTGTCCACATCCATCTTTTAATGAAAGTCTTAAAACAATAGTTTTCTTAATCACAATCCTTAAGACCAGACAACTTCTGGTACATGACAAAACCTATTCCAAAACACTAAGATTTGTTCTGCATGTTAGAAGACCTAGAATTTTTGGTTTTGAACTATCAGCAGACCACAATGAGTAGTTTCTAAAGTAGAAACACTTCCTCCCACCCTCAAACTGATTCTCTAAACTTCCTATTTAGGTCTGTGGCTGATGTTTTTCAAGAATAGAGACCCACATGGGACTGTAAACCTAAAATTCATGTAAGAACTATTCTCATTTCATTCCTAATGGAGATTTTTCACCATGTCTGGCATTCTTACACTAAGATTAACCTAAAAACATCTAATATTTATCTGAAGATGTCCACAGGGTCTCTAATTGGCCATAACCTCCAGTTCTACCTTAATTTTTCAAGATTTAATAGGCCTACTGATTTTTTTATACCAGTT
>KL256723.1:0-18824 GCA_000699545.1 Podiceps cristatus | reverse complement strand
ACAGCTCCTGAAAATTATTAGGTTTTTAATTGTAGAGCTAATTGAATATATGAAAAGGTGATGTTTAAAAATCACGCTCAAAGAACAATTTGCTGTTGCTCATGAAAAGCACCTCCCTTTTCAGTGGAACTTAAAATAGTACTTTTTAACTGGAGTTTGGCTAGTTGAAATGTCACATTCTATTTATCTTCACTAAGTTATTACCAGGCACACAGGTTTCTACACAAAATTTGGGTTGCCAGAAGTGCTGCAAAAAAAATGTTACCTTTAAGTTAGTTTTAACATACTGCAATATTCTCAAAGCAGCCCAAGTGTTTGCTGTACCAGCCTCATAGCATCTATATAACGTGCTCATCAGCCTTGTGCCCTGGTTTCAGCCAGGATGGAGCTAGTTTTTGTCTTCAGCAGCTCCTGTGTTTTGGAGTTGGTATGTGAAACAAGGTGACAGCACACTGCTGGTGTTGGTTGCTGCTGAACGATCAAGGACACTTTGCAGTTTCCCAGGCTTTGCTGATGTGCAGGTGCAAACACTTGGGAGGGCACAGCCAGGAGAGTTGATCCAAACTGGCCAAAGAGAGTGTTCCATACCACAGATGGCATGGCTGGGGTAAGGGAGGGCATTGCTCTCGTCCCTTTTGCTTTCTCTTCCTTTCAGGTTCAGGTTCCTTGTTCAGGTCGCTTTCTGTTGATGTTCCCTTCTTGTTATCTTATTCTTGTTTTATTTTGTTCAGGCCTGTTTGTTCGTCTGTCTGTTCCCTCTTGCTCTCTCTGGAACTTGCTGTTCTGGGATGGCTGTGGGGGAATATCCCTGCTCCCTGGCTGCTGCTCGGGACGGGCTGTATCGGCCCTTGGGTGGTGAGAAATTGTGCATTGTTCATTTTATATATTCTATTATCCTTATACATTATTGTTATAAGGAATATATTTTTATCTTTGCTGTCCTGGTAAGGTGTTTTTATCTCAACCCACGAGCTCTCTCTCCGTTTCTCCTCCTCACCCCACTGGGCAGGGAAGGGGAGAGCGAGCGGCTGCATGCTCTGTTTACACAGTCTATCTCTTCATTTCTACTATAGAAGTACCAGCTGGATGTTAAGATCGAGGTATGGATCAATGGGAGTCAAGCACTGTCCATTCTTAGGTTATCCTTTCAAGCCAGGCTTCTGATACATATAGGACAAAATAAAGGAAAAATATTTGCTGTACCTGCTCCATAGAGAAATATGAGCTTTCAGTTCTAAACTCATCCGCTTGGTTATTTGGAGATGATTCTGAGGTTATATTGTAAGGATATTGTGTCTATCAGGTGACTCAATAGGTACCAAAAAAACCCAAAAGTTCATAAACACATTTTAAGTTCAATTTCCACATAAAGGAACAAACACAATCGGTAAATCTTTCGTGACAACAGGGTATTTCATGGTGCAATTCTCTACACAGATTCCCAAGGCTGAAGGGAGACCAATATTGCAAATACTACTGGTATTTTAAAAATATTAGATAAGAATAAGATGGTACTAGAAATTACACACTGGGTAAACAGCTGTCCCAACAGAAAAAATGTGTTGTGCAACTGATGCACTAACTGGCTTGCCAGTGGTAATGCTATGGGGGATAAGATTATTAATACACTATCTTTGAAGATTATCTTTAGGGGTTCACAGTGAGTTTCCATCAAACAACAAATCATCTGCAGATGTTCCCTTACTTATGCCTATATTCAGATGACTGCTACAAGAAAGCAAAAAAGGTAAAATTCCTGTGTTTCCACTCTCTTTCTACAAATAAATTGGATCAAGAATACAAGGCATCCCTGGAATCATGACATATTTTCAAAGGTCTTGCTAGAGAAAAGTTTTTCCTAGTCAATGAGATGCATGGAATCCCGCCCCCCCCCCCCCCCCCCCCCCCCCACTAGCCTCATGGCTCTGAAGAAAAGAATTTTTTTAAAAAAAGTCTTATTCCAGAGAGAAATAAATCACAGGACTGGGGTGGTAACCATGACAGTAAGGTGAAAGCTTAATGGAATCTTCGGATGTCTGGTTCACACTAAAAGCGAGAAAGCAGCAAATGAATCCTTCAGTTCCCTCCAGACCATTTGGAACAGACACTTGCCTGTCTGATTGTCTGTCCCCATGGCAGTGGCTGTCTTGAAAACCGAAGAGACTGTATTCGAGCCACAATTCATGCAATGTTTTCTCTTATTACAAGGAAAAAGAGGTAATTCAAAGGCAATGTAAACACAAATCTGCATGGTATGGGCATGTTTCTAATTGTGCCCCTCTTAGCATTAAAGGGGCACCACTCCAGTATAGACATGTAATATAATTAGGTATACATTTAAAACTTTCCTAGAAAAAATTATTTATTCATTGCCCTTCAAAGCCAAATCACAACTGTTATTACAATGACCTTTTCAGGATCACTTAAAATACGTGAAAGACCTCCCAACTCCTGAGCACAGACAGTCACTGACTTGGTGTTGTCTTACACCATCCAACAAAACACAGTTAGCTCTTCTCTAGGCGTAAGAATTGCCTTGCTTTTAGGAAGACAGCCAGGAGCTCAGAATATTAGTAGGCAACAGAAGATAAAAAATACTTCATGCTATAAATTAGCATAAAGTTTACTATTATTACTGAGGAATTATAGAAATGTGTTCTAATACAAAAGTTCCTTTACAGCACATTCTCTTGTGCCAAAATAAGTATTTCTTTTTCTCCTAAAATAAATGAATGAATAAAACAAAAAAATAAGTGTAGTGGAAAATTAGTTCCAACGTTACTTCTAAGGAGGATAAGAACTTAGACTTCTGAAGTAAATAGGGCTAACATAAAATAAAAATACACACTTGGCATGTCCGTGTGCAACATACTTCTGCAGTAAACAGATACTTAGACCTCTTTGCAACCTTTTCACAAAGTATCAAAAGCAATGAATAACCCAGATTTACTACCAAAAGAAAGTACAAACAACTTGAATTACATTCAAAACTATTAAAACTTCATATGACTCGCTTAGCCTTTATTATATTTACAGTTATGAAAACAGTCTGACAGAAAGGAAGGCAAGCAGGGAAGAGAAAGCAGTAAATCTGTAACAGTAATTGAGTAATATATAACTGGCTGAATAAACAGGAAAAGAAAACAAAGAGCGGCTTGAACTGAAAGGGGGAGCTTAACCTTTGATACACTAATAAATCTAACAAATGCTTAAAACTCAAGCAAACGTATGCTACCTCCACTAGGAACAGACCCTCAAATCTTTTTCAAGAACTGCTATAAAAGGATGCCCATACAGATGTTTTTCTCCCATGACCAGTAAGAAAAGTTCAATTAAGGGTTCTCAGATAGAGCAAAACCTCAATCTGCCCTTCTAGCCATTATCTCCTAGTCAAGAAAGCAGGCATAACACCACTGTCTTTTCAAAGCCTGCAGATGAAACACCTAGCTCTGCTCATGGCTTTTTCAGCTGCTATTCTGAACATCAATAGAGGTAAGAATTGTCAATTTATCTGAGCTTTGCTGCTGCTGCTTTTCTCTCCTGTTCAAAATCATGGTTTAGAAGTAACACTGGAGGCAGGCACTGGATGGATTTAGAGGCTGGGAAAGGTAAGGGGAAAAAAGCAGAGCCACTCAGTATCACAGCAGCCAGGAAAGAGGCTAATATGGACCCTTCCCTGTTTGCTCACATACACACATGCCTCCAATATAGGTATGTGGGTGTAGGCGTGAGTGGGTAATAGATAAAATAATGCAGGACAGCAGCTAGGAAGCTCTGCAGTAACAACAGGGAACACAACTTTACTCCCTCTTCCTTCTAGCTTCTGTAGAAGGCTGGGTTCAACTGCCACAGTCCCATTTCCCAGCTGAAGATTCAGATACAGGAAGAATAATTGAGCCAAGCACAGCGACGCAATTTTGGAAAGCACTGCAGCTAATTTCTGTTTCTCATGCAGATGTTTGGAGCAGAATAAGCTTTCTCCCTTGTAGAAAGTTCTTCAGCCACCAGGAACCTTCTCTTAGCTGCTACGTCCTTTAACTACCTACAGTTTGGTAACACTTCAAAACGTCTTGTACATAACCAAGAAATAGGAGGGTTTAGTAAACTGGAGAACAGATCTGACATTAAGCATTGGTAGGGATTGGGAAGCAGGGAATGTTTCTTACCCTGAGCAGGAAGTTTTAAAAAATATATATATACACACACAGAGATGCTATGTAACATATGAAGAATGGACAGCAAGTTCATACACAGATAACCACGTCAGCAAACAAGGCACACTAGTTTGTTACAGGAAAGAAAATGAAAGAGAAAAAAGTTAAGTTCAGGCTAAGAAATTGTACTAAAACAAGCATTTTCTTCACTAGATTGCAAGAGAAACATCTTGGCAGTTAATATGCTGAAAGCTAGGATGTAACAAAGACATTTCTCCTGAAGTATGAACAACGTTGCTTTAGTTCCGAGCATGTCAGTCTAGCAGTCCTTGCAAAATTAAGAAGAAATGCTTTAAGTACCTACCTGCCACCAGATTCTCCTGCTCATCTTCAACAGCTTCTTCCTCAACACTCACTCTCCTCCCTGCATCCTCCTCAGAAAGTAACGTGGAAAACCCTCTTACCTTCAGGAACAGGGTCGCATTTACTACCTCCTCAAATGCCCGTGCTGCTGCTGCAGCCCAAGCCTGCTCTCTTACGCACTGCGCGAGGGGAGATGGGTGGTACGAAGCACAGCCAGGAGTCCTATCCCAGCTCCCTTCATGGCATAAGCCCGACCAGCAGTTTTCATTTTCAGCCACCTCTGCTGCCACTGAGGGAGGAAGCTCCCTCCCCTTCGTCCAACTTTCACTCGCACTCCCTCCTTGCCTGGCAATTCAGTGCCCCACATGACTCTTTCCTCCCCCAAACTCATCCCCATCTACAAAGGAGTTGCCATTAGCCCCCTTCTCTGCTTTCTTCTGCACACTCGAAGTCCCACAGATCCATTTCTTACTGGATTCTTGCAATAGGCAAGGAAGGAAGAAGGTATTTCTTCAAAGAAAGCTGGCTCCCCGCATGATGGCGGCAACACCAAAGCTATTTTGGATAACTCATTACTTCCATTAGAAAGCTCTGCTCTTTCTGAAAAAGGGTACAGGACTTCAGCATTAACTATAAAATAGGAAAAAAATTCTTCAGGAAAGGGAGAAGCATACTTCTTACTAACCTTTATAACAACTATAATCATCAGCTGCAATCTGCTCTGGGGAATGTAGAACAACTTTCCTGACGAATAATTTGCTGTAACTGCTATGCTGCTATCCTGTATTCACCCCCTCATCCTTTTCAACTTTCACTATCGCAAGTTTACACCCAGTACTTTTCACAGCTGAGTTTTTAACATATTAACGTACGGTTCTGTGCCAGAAGCATACTGACTTTTACAAAAGGTTCAGCTGAACAAGGTTTCTCAAATTCTTTCTTTGTTGCTGTAAGCAAAGCGCATCTTGGCATTGTGCAGTTATTTAGGTATTTAGTCTATTTAGGTATTACAAAATTTTTTTAATGCTTTCCATGAGAAATTAAAGTGATAGAACATTCAAGGAATACACAGAATACACAGTAAGGACTCTACTATATTAAACATTAAAGGCACTAACTTTTACAAACAAGTTATTGCAAACAACAAGTGTTTTTTTCTTCCAAGTAAAATTTTAGATCAAATCAGATGAAATACAATCAAAGTCAGCAAAGTCTTACAGTCTGCATGCAATAACAGCATTCCTCACTTAAAATAATCTCAATCACCTCATTTGAGCTTCTAGGCCTCAATCATCAACTTAAAATAAAATATGGAGCAGTTTCTACACCCAGAAATGCACCACTGAAGTTTCAGCAGTCCATCCACAGGTCTTTATACACTCTCATCTTTGAGCCAAAAATAGGATGAAAAAAAGCCTTTGTACATTGGACTGGAAGAATTACATACTTTCTCTGAAAACAGACATTAATTCTTCTTTCTTTTTACAAGCCTATGTTTGAGTTCTGGCAATTTATGTACTGCCCTACACCCAAATTATGCCTTCCCTCAAAGAGCAGCGACTTAAATGCTGCTGCAGATATATAATTATTGGTAAATATTTTTCCTCACAGCAGGTTTAACCAACCAAGTTTAACCAAACAAGCAAGGAAATGCTGTGTAAATACCAACATTTGCATCCTTAGCCTTGAAAAATGTGTCACATTACATCAATAAACAC
This sequence comes from Podiceps cristatus, assembly GCA_000699545.1. Taxonomy (NCBI): domain Eukaryota; kingdom Metazoa; phylum Chordata; class Aves; order Podicipediformes; family Podicipedidae; genus Podiceps; species Podiceps cristatus. The sequence goes on along the minus strand of KL256723.1, from coordinate 12,589 downwards.
TTCCGGAAATCCCATTTACACCGATCAATGTGGTGTCAAAGTTTTATCCACATACAGCAAACAACATCATTGTTAGTATGACACTCCCCAGTAAGATAAGTATTACTTCAAAGCCGTTCTACTGATCAGCTAAACAAGAAGAGGGAAGTAGAACAGCTAAAAATGATTAAACTACTTTTCTGCTTACCTCCAAGATAACACACGTTTTTCTTCCCCATTAAAATCAAGAGAATGTCTTTCAGTAGCATATGTAGGTAGAAGGGACGCAGTGTGTGTGTGCATGGCAAGCTCACCCTTGTTCCCTTCCGCTACTGGTGACATCAGTAAGCTTACCTATTTATAATCCCACCACCTGACCACGCAGCCTACAGAGTACATCTAGAGATTTCTATAGCCACTAATCCTGACATATCTACTTCAGCCAATTCAAAAGAGAGTATTAAGTAGCTTTGTTATGTCTTCTGTGGCTTTATACCATAAAAAGAATCCAATCCTGTTTCCTGTGCCCCTTTTACTTTTGCAAGACAACTTTAATGGGAAGTTTCAGAATTGGGACTCTTCCTTACCTCCATGGTTTTTAGCCTTCCCTATTTCTTTATCTGTAAGACCCCCAACTAAACAGTTCAGGTGAGCAAATTTTAGTGATCAGTGGAATACTTAGGCAGCAGAGGCAAATACCCATTTACATCCAGTTAATTTGATCATCAGTGCTACCTACAAAATTACTGAAGCTTAAGATCTCGATGAAATCAAAACCAAAGGAACAATATTTATGCTACCAGGAAAACAGAAAACAACTTTGCAGTGTTTGAAGTAGGAAAATTTACAGAAGCTTGACCTCACTGTCAATTAAAAACACGCTGCTTAAAAGCAACTCTCAAGTCAAAGAAGCAAAATAGAAAAAGCAATCTTCAAATCTCTTCCCAAAGTCAAGCCTAACACATACAGCCATGCAAGGGCTCCTTACAACTAAGTCTGCCCAGGGAATGGGAAGGAATGCAGTCTACAAACTCTTTTGGACAAACGCCATCATCAACGGCAACATCTAGCAGGTTCCTATCATGGTAAATGTTGCTTCTAGACCTGTATCAGGCCACAGAGTGTTTTGAAGTGGCCTGATACCACTTCAGTGAGAGGATAACATCTGTGTGAGTGCATGTGTGCTGAGTGAACAACATTACTGACAATTCTTATCTAGCCTCTCTTACCTGAGCAGTCCCATCACCAGCATCCATCCCCCATTATGTCAGACAAAACAGAAATCTAAGTTAGCTTTGCCTAAAATGTGTAAGGCTGAATGAAACAAAGCCACATCAGTCACTGGTTGTGTTCCAAGTCAACTGCACTCTGCAACCAAACTTCAAGAATTAACAATACGAAAAACAGAAATCCTTGAAGAAATTTTAATTACATGAAAAGCTGGGGACAGTGATAGTGCAGACGCAGCCAGACTTGCAGGACTAGACCACCAGCAATAAAAGTTTCAATGCAGACAGGGTATCAATTTTGTCCAAACTACCGGCACATTCCCTATGGCTGGTATGCCCTGCGCAGGACAAAAAACATTTGAGAATTCCACTTGGATGCATTAATTACTATCCACGTCTAAGGGCCGTAACTTGAAATATTCAATTAATATTCACAATAATAAAATATCACGGGTTTTTCTTAGTCCTACTAGTATTTTGCAGTATTAAATTTTACATAGTATCCATCTATTTAGCAATTCCCTTCTTATGGCTTTCACATACTAAGCAGTAAATTTATCAGTGTTGAAAAATCATGTGGTTTTCATCCAGAAAGTCACCAATGGTATTTAGTATCATTGACCATGATAAGCAAGTGCCCAACATTTCAGATAACCTGAAAGATAAGAAAGGAACAGTTTTCCATTTCTACAAGTATATACCTGGCTGCTTCCCCTGCATCTCACAGAGGTTACTTTTAGTTGTTCCCCCACCGGTATCACTCAGCGTAGGCTACTAGTATTTTTTTTTTTCCCTTAAGTTCCTAGAATACTTCTGAAAGGTAAAATGTTGAGAATTTTAAAAGACGAGGTGGGAAGGCAGTTTAGACAGGGTATTAGGAAAAAAAATATCTAAGGGAATGGATTTAAAATGTTTTATTAGAATTTCTTTAGGATTAGAATTTAAAATGCTGCTCAGGTTTCCATAAAGCATGTACTTAAACTACTCATGTTGGCATTGCTGTATTAGCAAACATTCCCTAAAAAGGAACTATCAACTGACTAGTAGCAGCAGCAAAGGGAATGCATATGAATGGCTCATAAACATGGAATTTATTTTCTTTCTTGTGTGTGTGCTTTAAAAGAAGTAAACAATCTAATTTTTAAATACAATGACACTATAACGCTAAACACAAAACACTTTCTAAAGAGGTCCCTGTATAGGTCACATTTTTAGTACAGTTATTTCATGTTCTTTAATCCACAGAACTGTTTCCAAGACCAAAAGGTCATGAAGACTTGCATAAACTAGTGAGGGCCTTAAAGCAAAAGCTTCCCAATATTCTTTTTTAGATCTTTAATACCTTCAGATTCACTTGTCTGTGGTTACACAGAGCATTGAGTATTTCTGCATCAGGGAAGAAAAATCCAACCAACCAACTCCAAAAGCCCAATAGGCTGTTAGAACTCAACGGATATGTATCAATTATCTGCATATGGAAAAGCTGGTCAGAATTATTATCTGTTTTTTAAAAATCCCCAATAGGGACATATCTGTGAAGCTGGAAACTCTTTGAACCTATTGTCTCTATTGTTATAAACAAAAGACTGTTTTTAAAAACCTATCTGGTATTTCATCTAACCCTGAAATAGTAATGATTATTTTTTTTAAAATAATATCCATGAGGAACTAAAGTCTGAAAGCAGCAAGAATAGCAGGAAACCTGGATTACTAGGCTGAGAATAGGCATTCTTCCAGATTAAATTCCTGCTTTATTAAATACTCTATTTCTTCAGTTGCTTTGTACCTACTGAGATGACATCTCATCTGTGATGGATCAACAGAATCAAGTCTCCAGGGAAAGGCAAATAGTTTTGTTCTATCAAAAAGAACTGGAGAAGAGAGCATAGACAAGAGGCTTCCAAATGGCTTGGAAGCAGACCAAGAACTTGTTTTTCTTATGCAAGTCACAGATCACAAGGAAAGTTGATTATAGATTGTATAATCACGCAACATTACGGGGGACTTAATTATTTTTCCATTATTTAACATTTGTTTTAAGGATTTTATGCAGCATCATCAGACAATCCTGTTGCATGTTCTCTTTTCACTTACTTGGAACAGTTAGAACACAACAAATTGGTACAAATGGTAAACATAAGAACATGAGAGCTGAGAGACCACATCACTATGCACCTTATATGGAAGCCATATCACACCTTTGACCATCCCCGTCGATCCTCTCTGAACCTTCTCCAATTCTACTATATCCTTCTGGAGATGACAGAGACCAGGACTATGCACTGTGTTATCATTATAGATTGATACAGTGGCATAATCATGTTTTCTCTTTTCTTTACTAATACACATAGCAAACTGATTTGTATTAAATTTATCTAAAGTGAATTTAATTTTATTTTAGTATCCATTTATTTTTGTAAAATCCTTCTGCAAGTTGTCAGTCATGTCTCCTCTCATTACTATGAGTAATAGCTTTTTACTGTCACCAAACTGCCACCTCACTATTCAGCTGCTTTTCTAGATGATCAACATGTTGAACCAAGAGATCTAGCACAGATCCCCGTGAAACTTCCAAGCTGGCCTCCCTACACTTTCATAGTAGAACACTTCCCATACCTCTGCACTTATTTTTGGGCAAATTATTTAGCCATGCAAGGTCTACTGCCTTATGCCATGTTTGTGGCATAGGCTTTAGGTTAGAGACTAGCAGAAGCCTTTTGGAAGACCAGCAAGGCTGAGACGTTTGGCTTTTCCTCATCCGTTTGGTCAGCACAGCACTTCAGTTCTTTTTGTATTTTTACAGCATTAAGAAATTTACATTGTAGATAAACTGCTATATTGAAGAGTTCCTCATTTTATTCTAATTGTGCTTGTTGCATCACAGTCTGCAGAAAAACAGATTTTGTTCCTAAGTTCAGCTGCCAAATTTATAGTTTGTCCTGACTACTAAGAGCTCTACTTAAGAGCCCTCAGCAAAGCTGTGCTAGTTACTGTGAAAGTCTGAGACAAAAAGAGAGTGTGTACTCAGAAAACTTTTGGGAACAAAACAAGCCCATATTTTGGGCTTCCCTTAAACTGCCTCATGACCCTTCCACCTCTCTATTTCAATTACAACCTTTTATCCTCATTTTCACATCATAGATCATTCTTCTCGCTACTCAGCACAAAAAGTAATATGCAAACATTAGCACATTTTATGACCTTACTGAGTCACATTTCATCCCATCTGCTAAGGATCCACCTCAATATCCCACAGTTGTTTTAGTATTTTATTCTGTGCCAATTCTCTTCCCAAGAGCAGTTTTTGTAACTTTTTCCATGGGACCACCACCTTCTTCTCACCTAAGGCTCTACCTGCATTACACCTTCCAACATCTGACAATTAAGAATCCATAATATTTCTTGGTAAGTGCATGATAATACACTACAACTCCCCTCCTTTTTAAGGTCAAATAGAACCATGAATAAAGGGAAGTGGTTGCCACAAATAAAATTATAAGAAATAAGAGACAACTGGGGTTGTAAATTGGGAGATTTTTTTTCTAATTTTTTTTTGTGTCAACTTGATACGTCTAGGTAACAGATGGTATATTATGTTTTTCCTGCTCTGACACAATTTAAAAACAAGCTACAGATGGTTTAATGAAATCCTCATTAACACACTTATATTTTCACAGTTTAGTATAGCAATAATGAAACTTTCAGGTCTGGAATTTCCTGTTGGTTAATTAGTGGTTAGGTTATTAGCCTGAGGAAGTGCACAACCCAAAAAAGTTTCCTTATTGTCAATTCAGATAATTACTATATTCATATTCCTGGGAAAGCTCTCAAGACAGATTTAATGTCGCAGTAAAGTTACCTTTATAACCCTCCCTCTGTTTATGAAACAACTGTATTATTTTATTTAGCAGAGTGTGTAGTCAGGAAAGCCATGAACAGGCCTAACACAGCTGCCTATGGGAAGTTCCAGCTTGTTTTTATTTTAGAGATATCAAATTACACTTACAGATTTTTTTCAAATACACATTACACCAAACACTGTACAGAAAAGCTAGGATCAACAACTCTTGGTCTCTTGCTACAATGTTACCATAAGATTAATACTTAAATAATTCTCTTTTTTTTTAATCCCCATTTTATAATCCTCCATAAAAGCTTGAAATACGACATATACTTACCAGCACACCAAGATATCACTAAATCTGGGATCTAGAAGGGGGGGGGGGGGATTAATCACCACAAATCTTGCACTCAGGTTATTTCCATAAATGAAGCTGCTGCTGTAACACAAACAGGTAGAATGCTAGCTGCAAGTTAAACAATATGATTAAAATAGTAGTAAAGGATGTGGCATTCACAGCTAAAAGCCCTCTGGGGTTTAGTAATCCGCACACACCTTACTCATGGATGACACTGCGCCCTCATTACCACGTTACTTATGCTGCAGTGGCCAGGCATGCCCGGGCCCGGCGTGCCCCCAGCTCACCGGTGCCTGCGCTGCTGCTAGGGCTCAGGACAACGGGTAGCTTGGCAGGACCAGCTCCCAAAATATTATTGGAAGTTTTTGTCAGGTCTTTCTTTTTTTGACTGCCAACACCAAAAAATCTACAGTGAAAAACGCAGGACTCTTTTTACAAGCAGTAACATACTGAGTTAGCAGGCAAAGACCGATGGAAAGAACTGTACTGCTTTTGGAAGTGCTCGAGGTTCAGAAGAGGATAACTGCTGCCAAGCCATCATGAAAGGAACATTATGTGGAAAACTTGACTTGTGACTGAAGTTACATAGTTAAAAAAAGACAGTATCCAACTATTTAAAAGTTGTAATCCTAAAAATATCTTTTAAGTCCCCAAACTCATTTATGACAGAGAACCTCAGGGAAAGCGAATTTGGATTTTCCAACAAACACCTTATTATTTAACACACACATTATTATTATGACCATTCTGTAAGACTATGGAGTTCCCCCTTTTCTTCACAATTTATTTAAACAACATTAAGGAGAACTAAAACAGTATTATCTTCCTTAACCAGCAGAAGCAGGAACCACACACAAAAAAGACTTTCTGGAACACTGAATATCACTATGGGATTCAACAATCAAATGTACCCAAAAACAAACAACTGGAAAAAACCCACAGTGTTTTTGGACATGTGAGAACTACTGCTCCAAACAGTTACTGTGCTTCCTTAAATCACTCTAAGGCCTAGAAAGTTAATCAAAAAAATGACAGACAAAATAGAGCTCCCACGGTGATTTTCTTCTAGAAAATCCCATGCTTTAATTCAGAAACTTACAGATCCAGTTTCACACACAAGTTTTCATAATCATATCCATTCCTTGACAGTATAGTCTGTACTTCAACGCTCTTTTTAGGACACTGTTGCTGTAAGTAATTTAGATGGAGCTTTAATGAACAAGTTTCTTGTTCTGAATATTTACACATAGCATAACGCTGTTTTTAAAAGCCTGTCCCTCTGGTCAAGTTTAGTAACACCCACTCTTCTTACGTCTGCAAAGATGGCACGTGGGAGGGAACATGCCTCAGGTTCCCTGCTACCCATAAGACAGGAATGAGGAAGAAAAATGCAGTGTTCTTTCTTACTTATATGCACACACATAAACTCCTTAATCCAGATAAACGCGTATCTTTGAAATCAGTATCACGGACAACTAAACTGGGAGTGTACCATAGCAACTTCTGGAAGGGGCAGCTAGGCATGCTTGGGGATCTCCAGCATTCAAAAGAAGAAAGCTCGAATCAACAGAGTTGAAAAACAGAGAAGAAAATAGCCTTCAAAAATACAGACTTAATTCTAGGTATAGTAGAGATGGTACGGTACCATTAACAAAACAGTTTAAAATATCTCCAAAAAGATTAAATGTAACAGGTTAGCACTCAAAGTGATATTTGCACGATTACAATTAAAAAAAAAAAAAAAATCAAGTTTGGTTTTGTCTGTTTCAAACCATCATTCTAGAGTAATACTCAGAAGAAGTACAAGTGCTTCAGTCATACTCAATCTCTATTACACATTATAGTATTGGGAAATTTACTTTTTTGTTTTGTTTTTAGAAAACCTACTGTATTATCCTAGAAAAATGCTTCTGCCATGAGCTATCACGTGTGTGGGGGGGTGGGTGGATATTTTACATTTGCAAAAATTGACAGAGATTATGCTTCATCTTCTACCATTCTAATATTTTGCTGGAACGCCCAGTTGAATGTAGAAACCCTCCTTGCACTACCTCCACAGTAGCTCACAGGCTCCTTGAAATTGCCACTAGATAAACCAGATATTCTAGAAACTAGGTCCAACACCCTATATTGCACGGGTGTACAGCTCATCACACAGTGCTATATCACCTGTGCAGACTGTCGCTGCTGCACAATAGTACAAAACAGATGCTTAACAAAATTTGGTATGTTAAAACATCCGAGATTCTTATAAGCTCTTTACAAAGCAGGACTGTCACCTTGATTTTCAACTTACATACTCAGAAAAGATTAAAAAAGACAGAGGTGGTAAAAGGATTCAAACACTTCTTTTTCTGTTGAGTACAAACACTGAAATCCTAGCAAATGAAAAATCTTACATGAATAAAAGTGGAAGGAAAAAAGAAAAGACAACAGTACAGTTAGATGAAGCTGAGTTCTGTTAGAAAAAAAACAAACAACAAAAAAAGAAAATGAAACACCACAAAAAACAACACCAAAAAACCCTCAAAACCCACCCCACCCCCCAAGAAAACACCATAGGAAAATATTTAGTCATCCAGTAAGAGGCCTCTTACATCACAGTAAGTTCACAAATGCTTCTAGGTGTCTTGTCTTGATGTGCTGCTGAAAAAAAAAAGACACTATTGTGGAGTGATACACCAGCCACAGAACATTTGTCTGCTTACCTGGTATTATCTGCTCTTAAACTTTGGCATACAATACACCAAGTTTTTATGATTCAGTGTTTTACTTTAGCCTTGTAAACTCTGCAAGCCTTCAACAGAAAAGCACACAGTTATGGTATTTCTGGGGAATTCTTTCTATCAAACATCAACTGGTCTAAGTTAGACACAGTGTATCCCAGAACTGAAGGAACAGCACGTATAAACACTGTTGTGTTTGTTTGGTTTTTTTTTTTTTTTTCCTTGTGGAGTTTCTAAAACCAAAAAGCATCTTTTTATAAAGGTTCCTAAAGACAAAGTTTTACTATGTGACAATTTTTTAGATTTTATTTTAAAGATATTTTTTTAAGAAAAAAAACTATTAAAAATATATGGAAGGGCATACAGCATGGTCATGAGTGCCACTTTCACAACAGATCCCACAGATTTTCTTTCCCAATGAAATAAAGTGCCGTCACAGACACTAACAGGCTTTTATTCACAATGGTGAAGTGTTACTACAACTTGAGTCGCAATGTATACAAGTTTTAAAATGTATTTTCTTAAAATAAACTGCAGCCTTTTTGTGATCTAGAGTATGAAGTGAGACATTTTCCTAGGCAGAATTTCTAATACAGGAAGGACTAAAGCCAGGACCTGTGACAGACAAGAATGTACACGCACATGTACATTTCAATACTCTGCTTTAAGAAACAGTACTCAAAATAGTCCATGACTTACATTTGAGTCATTTCAAAATCATCCACTGAACAAAAAACAAGCTCTAAAGTACAATGAACTTGTTCCTTACATTGAAATTTACTGCAGAATCTCTTTAGGCTGCTATAACTACCTTAAATCACATACTCTAGTTTACGCATCCCCAGTACTGCAGAAGCCTGACGTGTGGTAGAAAGAGCAAACAAGCTTCCTAAATAAAGACAAGTAATCAAAAACTTCTCCATTACTTTCCCTCCCATCCACTTCTATCTTTGATTGTTACTACCTGGAAATCCAGGCTTCCAAAAGGATTTATTTAACAGCAAGTATTTAACTACTCAAAACAGTTCTATGAAAATAAACTACAGCCTTTTAACTGTTACTTTTTAAGCCTTTTGTTCATCATTTTGCTTAGATACACACTGCATTTACATTAAACATAATTAAAAAAAAATGAAAGACTTCTTGTCAACGAATGGAAATCCTTCTGCCAACACTGGGAGAAGAAACTCTGCATCTTTAATTCCCACTATTAAGATTTTCCAACTCCACATAACAAACAGTACAGGACTGTTGTATCATGTATTTCTTCTGCTGGCTTGAAGATTCTGCAAGAACTCAGACCACACATTCACATGCCTCTACTTACAGTTTACAAGCAACATGTGAATTCAGAAAAAGAAACATTTCCTTTCTAGAAAAGGCCATGTATAGTTTCTGTAACTAGGACACAAATGTGAATGTAAGCACCTGCTTATCAGAGAAAGCCTACACACATTAAATAGCTTGATACTTACCATGCTCGCACATTTTACTTTTCTATTACAGAAAAACAGAAAGCCCTCCAAGAAGATGCTGAAGCCTAGATGTGTCTGGATAAAAACATGCCTAGGCTTTGCTAGCCCAGACTCAATTTGGCCCTTGGTCGCTCGTCCTGCTGCCGCACAGCGCGGGCAGCTCTGGGGCAGGCAGCAAGCGCTCCGTGGAAGCGAGGAAACCGAGGCAGTGCAGCGCGACCAGGCCAACAGCAGAGCAATGCAAGCATGAAAAGTTGTTTCATTAAAATAAGTAACCACTTTTGTAGCCAGAAAATACTGAAAGCACGTTAAAAGCATCACAATAAAAACTACAACATTAAAAGCACCAACTTTAAACACCCAGAAACGTAGCCAAACACTGCGGGCCACGCTCCTGCATGGAGCAATCACTTCAGTGCTGCCACCGAGGCAGAATGAGCAAGAGAGTCTGGTCTGTTCCCTGCCAGAATGGCAGGAGGAAAATACAGATAGTTAAAACCCTGCCTTTCATCCAAAGATGTTAGTAAAACTAAGCCCTCTGTGAGGAAGAAAATAGGTTCTGCTCTCTGAGGCAGGCCAGGCAGGTGAAGTGCTGAAAAGTTCCTTCCTATATACTTCCTTGGGGTGAATTATCCTCAATGTTACATTACTTCCTATACATGAAAACTTTTAAGAACAAAGTCTCTCTGACATCCGTCAACAAAAATGCAGGTATCTTGATGCAAAATAACATCAACTATCTCCATAAGAAATGCTGTGCCTACCTAGACAATCCAATTTAAAAAATAAACCATCATCCTGACTACGTGGAAACAAACTATGTGCATATGTAACATTGCTGGAACGGATGAGACCAATTAACATGCTCCCTCAAGTTACTGCTGTGAACTGACACATTTTTCTGCTTTCCAGCTCCAATGTGATCTTTCCTTTTCGCCGACAAAAGCAGCCACCGCTTAGTGATTTGATGTGGCCGGTGAGTGAACCAGCGTTGCTCAGAAATCCTCTTTCTTGTTCTCCACCTAAGCAGGTTTCAGCAGGGACAAACGATGCCGTCCCGGAGAAGTCAGGCAAAGAACGAGCTGTACTGTCCGGGTTGGAGCCGGCCTGTAGGCAGGAACACAGACTTTTTTTTAAAAGTTTCACAAGTAATCTTCCCGCTGGGGACGAGGGCAGAGAAAGGGGTTAGCTGAAGAGGAGCCACGAAAAAACCAGCCACAGGATGGCACCACAGGCAGGCTGTATTTTGAAACTACTTGGCTTCTTCCTCTTTTCCAAGCAAATCAGAGCGTATCTAATCCCATCTGTATAAATCAGGAGACTGGTTCATTAGTTTTTGTTCAAGCATGGTATTGTGCAGCAACAAATATCCCGAGAATATAAATCGCATCTTAAAAGAGGTACTCTACTGCAGAGATATCAAGCTATTTTTTAAAGTCATTAAATGGTATTTAAGAGCATAAGACAAGAATGCTACTGTAAAGATACTCTAAGAATTGGTATGTATTTTGGGTTTGTCAGTTCATCTTGAGATATTTTTTTAAAAAATCTTTATATAGCATGTGCATTTTCATACAAGAGCTAAACTATTTTCTTTGTATCATGACTTTTTATGAATATCGAGATGGCAAAATCTCTAAATAGTTCTCTCTTCCTCTGGAAGGAAGGACAGTGTTAACTTCTGAGAACGTGCATGAAAGTCTGAAAAAGTCTTAATACTGCATTCCTCACATCCTTTCAAAACATTTTCCTTCTCATGTATAAAAGAATCATACATCATTTCATCCAAAACAGAAGAGTTAGCACAGTGATATTTCAAAGCTAGACTTGGGAGTCTATTGATCCACTTTGTTGGCTTCTTACACCCCCACACCCCCACCCTGCAAATTTCAAACTCCTGGCATTTGAGTTAAAAGCCAAAACATTTGCAAGAAAAGCTATTCCTGTTCATTTAGTGAAGAGGCTGATTTTTCAAAAGAGATTTAGAGGTCACACAGGATTGCAACAGTTACTTTCCACTTTATAAAACAAAAGGTTCCTTCAAGGTATAAACCTGATATTTCAGTAGATTCTAAACTAACAGATAATATATAACTATGCCTGACCATTTTAGCCACCTGAAGTCCTAGATCATTTTAAGCTTGCAGTTTCAAAGTATGATCAGTAAGTCTTCCTTGTCAATGTTTCTAGTAATAAATGAAAATAAACAAAAAGTCGTATTTTAGTTCAGTTGCATCATATTATAAATTAGAACACCAATTCATCTGCTATCATTTTTCTTACCCCAGAGGGCAAGTATTCTAAAAAGTAGAAAGTTTCATTCACTCAGAGGGAAGTTCAAGAGTAGATTGGTAACTGTTTCAACTGCCAAATAACTATAAACCATTCCTTCTGCTACAAGACTGCTCCTTGCATTTTTTAAATTGTTTGCATATGGAGATTATTTTGCTATTAGATAACATGACACTAATATATTGGCAAAGAAGTACGCCAATATAGCCAATATAGCAGTGACTTTCATATTGGATAGGCAGATGATTATGCAATAGTATCGATTTCAAAAGTTATACAAATTTGATTTGAATGTATTATTGACCTCTTTTGCTGACTCTTAACTGAAGCACTCTGTATTCTAATAAATGGTTTCAAAACACGTGCCTGACAAAAACTAAATCAACAAGTTAGTGACCTGGTAAAATAAATTGATTTTGGTACCAAAAGCTCAGTACTTGGAATCAGTATTTCTTAAAAATCATGTATTTAACAGAAAAGTATTTAAGACCCCTAAAAAACTCCCACCAACCAAGAACAAACCACACAGGGGAATACCTATTACTGAAAGATTTAGCTATTATTATTTCCTGCAGAGCAAGGGCTTCTGCAGAAGTGTTTGCCTGTGGACTCTGAGTAACTATACTTACAACAAACACTTCATACAATAATGCCCTCCTTTCAGCCAAGACAGAGCTAGTTTTGTTTTC
>KL256722.1:1467-39891 GCA_000699545.1 Podiceps cristatus | reverse complement strand
CCCGGCGCGGTGGGAGTCTGGGGGGGAGCCCTGGGGCAAACGCCTCCGGGCGCTGGGCAGCTCCCAGGTCCCGAAAGAGGAAGTGCCGCTGTCAAAACAAGGGCGAGACGGGTCAGCCTCTGGCCGTCCCCAGCCTGGAGCGAGGCGGTTACTCCACTTTAAAATTACACCTTTAATATGTGGTAGGAGCTGCTTGACGTGTGCGCCTGTCTGCCTGGAGTGGAGTTGCTTTGTTCAGTTCAGCTTCGCCTTTCTCTGCGTACTTACTCAAGTACAGGTGATAACAATAGGTCCTGGGTTGTTTCCTGAGTGATTTTACTCACCACCCTGCTCTAGTGCAGCTACTACTTAGAAAGGATTTTACATTGAACCTCAAGGACAAGAATAGAGACTGTTTCTGGAGAGTGTATAGGATCATTTTGATGGTAAAACTGATACGATTTTAGTATTTGTCACATGTATATTCACTTAAGATTGCCGAGGCTTAAATAAACATTGTGTTTAAACATTGAAGCTGTACTTACTGCACCCCACATCTCCATTCCTGTGCATCTTCGCTTTGTTTTTCACTTTGTGCTTCTGCATTGCATGTAACTTCTTTCTGTGGTTCTGTGCCACAGCATTGCTCTTTGTCCTTTCCACGTACATGCTTTTCAAACAATTACCTTACATGCCTGCTTTTTATGATCACTTCCAATCTGATGGTTTTGTTTCTAGACTTTATGTGGCAGATTCAGTTTCTTTCTAACTGTGCTTAGCCTTCTTTGCACTTAGTTGTCAATTCTGGCTTCTTTACAGTGAAATACACATGCAGATGTAGCTGGTACCTGTTCTTTGTCTAAGTTGGTTCTACAAATACAGCTCTTGGATGAAGCAACTAAGTATCATTTACTAGCAAATGAAAATTAATTAATGTAGTTTTTTAGCCTTTTTATTATTTTAGTTACAACTTCAAAATTTATGAAGCACTTTCTGTAGGTACAGTATTGTGTAAGTGTTATTTGTAAATACAGACCTGACTGCTGGGACATAGCTACAAAGTTAAGGACAGACTCATTGACGGTGTAGTCTTGACACTTTGAAATATAACCCTGGACATTGACTAAGAACCATGTTGAAATATCTCTGAAAAAGTAATTCAAACCTCTTTCATTCCTAATGTTGAAATAATATTACAATTTTCAGATCACGACAAACTGCTAAAATTTCTGTTAAAAATGAGGCACAAGTCAGTGTCCAGACATATTTCAAGGCACAGCCTGCATTGTTGCCATTCTGACTGGCAGCTTCAAAACGTGACTATAGTAAATTTGATAGGCTGGTTCTACTAGAAAAAGCAAACTAGACAGCATCCATTAGAAGAGGTTTTCTAAGTCTTTATAGGAACAGTTCAAAAGGTTTATGCTTAAATGCTACATTAATATGCATTTTAGTATATTTAGTACATCCTGTTACTAGAGCTGTACCCTGTGAATAACATAAAGTTGTTCCTTATTGCTTGTTTAGAAACTTCACATGGCATTTTGGTTTTGTTGTTGTGTGTTGTTTGGTGGTTTACGGTTTGTTTGGGTTTTTTTTTTAAGCCAGTTTCAGTGAAATATTTTCTTTTTCATTTATTGATTTAAACTGTTGTCTTGTATACATATCTGAATACATATTGAACAGTTGTTTTTCTAATTTGTATCTTTTGAATGAGCTTTTTGGTGTAAATTACTAAATCATATTTTTGAAGTATATAGGATTATGCAATAACATTTTATGTTTAAAAATATCTAGCTAAAACGTAAAATGATGCATATGTATACCTGAACTCTGTTGGGAACAAACCAGCAGTGCTGATTCCTTGTCCTCTGCTCAGTTCTTTAGGGGGTTTCAAAAGCAGATGTAATTTTGTGTTCATAGACTGTGACAGCACCTTGAAAATGTAGAATCTAGACATGCTTTTTAACATAAAATGCCCTTTTTATTTTTTCTGTGTCAACTTGACATGCAGTGCTGGTGTGATTGGAGAAGTAGGTCAGAAACTAATGATGGCTTAAACCCCTCAACTTCCATACTGACTGCATGGTGTTTTGTTTAACAAAAAACAGGGGAATTTGCCACAGTACAACACAATTTAAAAAATAAAGCAAACAAAAAAGCACCCCCCCACCCCCAAACTTATGAATAGAGTTGTTGAAAGATGAGATTGTAGATTTTTTTATTCAGTAAATACAGGAAGCTTATCAACAGTTTTGATTTAAAAATGAGAAGAATCTGTCAGACCTTGTTTATTAAATATTTCTTTTTAGCTATTGGGCGTATTCTCAAAAATTAATTTGAGAACTTGCCAGCAGTATTTGGTGCTGTGTTCAAAGTGAAGAATGCTGTGAAACACAAGGGAGGCAGGCTGCTTTCAAGCTGTGCTGTAAAATTTCCGTTTCTTTTTTTCTTTTTTTTTAATTTTTGTCTGCTTATTTGATTATTTTAACCATAATTTTTGTCCATACATCTAGTCAATAGAATGTATAGACACAAACAAGCTGGACTGTTATTAGTTAAAAATGTTTGTAATTGGAAGCTATAGTTTTTTCCCTCCTCATTTATTGAGGAAATAAATGATTTGGACTTAATTTTTCTTGTTCAGGTTCTCAGATAGATATAAGCATTTATGAATTAATTTCTAAAACCATTTTGGAGATGTCTGTTTAATGCTCAAGGTTCAGGAAACTTGGTCAAGTAGTATTTTTTACTTTAAGATCTATACTTGGAAAGTTAAGACCTGAACTAACTAAATATAACTGCAACTGCAGATGGAATTGTTCCTGTACGTTTAGCTTTGCATTGGAATCATTCATCTTATGGGTCCCAAAATACACTCCAATTGCTTCAAACAAAGGGTGACAAAACTAATACATATATTTTTTTTTTTTTCTGTGCCCAGGATCTGGCTTATTAGTGCTTGTAGCCATGATATTTCTTCTGAAAGCACATGGACAAAAAAATCCTTTGCAGTTAAGTGTGAAATTAACACACTTGAGGAAAAAAAATAGAAGTAAAAATGTCATGGAATTTTTAATGTTTTTCTCCCAAATTCGGGGGGGGGGGGTGGGGGGGGGGATGACAGACACATTGAATGATGTTCTGAATACAGTGGATATTTTGGAGTAAATGTGAGGGATTGATTTTTTGTTTGTTTTCAATAGAGAACAAACACTTATTACTTTTGTTTTAATACAGGTCTTGTTGAGGCTTTCATCTGGTAGTCAGGAGAATCCTAAATTAAAAGTAGGAACCAGAGTAACTAGATTATATAAAAGCATGTGGGGAGAGCTTTTGTATGAATACTTTTCTGTGGTGGGAAGCTATGTTCTTTGCTGTGGGAAGGTAGAATGATGACTATAAAAATAAACTGATATTAGCCATTAACTTCGGAAATTTTCAGAGCCCTATTTACTTGCCCAGTTTTCTTTCAAATAAAGCTCATTTTCAATTACTGTATGTTATAAACCTGTGCGCTATTGTGAGCTTGTTCAACTGAAGTATTTTGCTTAAAATGGAGTTTAGTAACAAAAATAATAAAAATATATTAGAATAAATTGGTCCAATCTGGCACTAACATGGATATGTACAGTCAGCCCTCAATTGTGATGGCAGCATTGTGATACATGTGTCTTTCTCTTTGCATGCTACAATTATCAGAAATACATGAAGATGTACAGACTGGTTATGTTTCATGACCTAGGAGAAAATGACTTCATAGAAACTAAAACTGATGATATTTTTGGTAAGGGGTCAGCTTTGCAGCCTTGCTTCTGATTTAGGGAAGACAGGAATGATGTGTGAAGATGTTTAAGAAATACTAGTTTTTACACTGGAAGTGGTGGTGGCCTACTAGAAGCTTTTCAAGTGTTGCACCAACGTCAGATCTGTGGTCAGAATATAGGAAGCAGTTTGGTAAGCGGTATAATCTAAGTAGGAGAATTTGTTTTATCCAGCTTTTGGGCCACTGAGTAAAATGACAGGCAGGTGTGCCATAGTAGATTCAGTGTATATGGAAAAAGGGTGATCATCTTGTTTCGGACTGATAAAGTGCATAAATGCATCATAAAGTGCATATGTGTAGAAGATACCTGTTGGGTTGTAAAAATAATAAATTAGTATTAGAAGCATGCCCATTAGAATTTAGCACTTTAAACTTCTGAAGCATTGTTTTCCAAAAATGCACCTTAACTTGGAGGAAGCAGCTCAAAGGGATCTGTCTTTCCTAATAACAAATGAGCAGATGTAACGGACTTTAGCAGGTATGTTCTGGGCATTGTAATGTACTGATTGATTATTGTGTTCTTAACGCTATACATCTTTTCCCATGTATCTGTAGTTTATTGAAAGCCTTCCTACTCTCTTTTCCCTGCTGTTCATATCCCCACCATTTTTTGATCCCTTCATTAGTATTTATAAGTGATTATTACCAAGTACCTCAGTCATATATAAATAAATACCTTTTTTAAAAAAAAGAACAAAAATAGCTGAAACTGAATTCCCAACAGTTGAACAATTTTTATTGCCTCCAGATTTCTCTCACTTCTTAAGTCTTTTAAAAAAAAAAAAAAAAAAAAAAGTCATGTGGAATATCTGTGAAAGTAGTTACCTATTAATTATAATATGTCACCAGACTAGCATGAATATCAGAGATCCTTCTCTAAGTATGGAAATTGACTGTAGATACACTAATAGCAACATTGTGCATTATGACAGAACAGTATGCCTTGTGGGAATTAACCTTTCAGGCCATGGCTTGGGTATAGGCTGGAATTCTGCACATCTAACCAAAATTTTGAATAGCATCTAGAAGTAGGCAGTAGAGCCATGGTAGAACAGAAAGTAAGGATGCTTAGGTCTGGAGGAATTTGCCCATGAAGAGAAGTGCTACGTTCTTTCCAACATAAGTGTAATTAATGGTGCATATGAACAGAAGACTTCCTAGCTGATCTTCACTCATGAAAGACAAGGATTCAGATTGCTAGCAGTTTACTGGAATATTTATAGTACAACAGTGACTGAAGTAAGGTAAAGCATAGCTGGTGGGCATGTGTTAAAGTATCAAAATCACTTTGTACTTTGCATGTTAGCCTGAATAGAATATTTATTAGAAAAGAATGTTTCTTAATCTGTGAAAAGTCCTTACTTCTAGCCTGTGAGTTATCTTGGGAGTTGATGGAGGAAAAGAGTAGCTAATTGAACCGTAATAGAATAGCACGGTTTTTTCCCCTGCTGTTATTTCATTTAACTCAGGGTTGGTAATGCGTCACACCTCTTCATGTAGGAGATGGGTGTATCAGTTTCTTGTTTTTTTAACATAAAGTATTAAAGCTAGCATTTGCATGTCATCTTTACAGTGTACAAAGTGTGGATAACAGTACTTATGAAGATGATTTTTCAAATAGTAATATATTATCAAACAGAGGAAGCACACATTTGCAGATGACATGCTGAAGTTGATCTTGATGTTAACCTGCGCACAGTTTTTTAGCTGTGAATATTAGGTACTAGTAAATGGTAGAACTCATGGGTCTGTAAAACATTCTTTGCCAGGTGTGGTTTTGGGTTTTGTTTTTTGGTGGTCTTGTTCTGATTTTGTGTGTGTTTGGGTATTTTTGGTTTTAATTTGTGTAGGAGTGGTTTCAGGTGTTGTTTCATGTATATTAAATTGCTCCCCCCACCCCCCCTAATTTTCCTTGGATGACATAGAAACCAAATTTAAGTATTACAATTTAAGACATTTCCACCTGAAATACAATGTGCATGCAGCTGTTGTATTCATTTCTATGTGCCTATTTAATACTTGGATAATATTTGTAGCAACAAACCATATTTTTGTGCCTAGCTGTTGCTCACTAGTCTGTTTGTCATACACTGTGTGCACAAAAACCTGCAATATATCTAGCAGCATCTAGCTCTCTTCAGCTGATTTTTGATGTTGGCTTATGTTGAAGTCGGATCATCCCAGACAGAGTTCTTGCAATTCTGCTGAGTGCTAGGTGTCCTGTGTAAATGTCATGGAGATACTTGATTTTTATTCAGGGTGAGTTGATTTGGTGGCTTAAGCTTTCCAACGTTGATCGTTATGTATGCAATTGGACAACAGGATAGGTGATGGAAGTGTTAAGTGTTATTTGGTACTCCACCCCCCACCTCCCATTTCTGTCTCAGGAAAGGGATAGCCACCTGTGCAGCCCGTGCTTCTGTAAAGAGTGGGCTTTGGGGCTTTGGTTGGGGGTTTTTTGTTTTGTTTTAATAATAAAAATATAGGAAAATAAGACAGGTTAGTCTCTTTGTAAACTGTGTTTTCTTTCACACAAACTTGCAAAATTACTTGAAGACTGTTAGTTGTACCCCAGTGTGTATTTGAAATATGATTTAAAGTGCTGCCAAAAAGTACTGGCAAAGAAACTGGCTGATACAATGCAAAGGAAACGGTTACTCTTCAAACTTGTAAATACTTTGAGAAGCCTTAAGTAAGTCTATCTTGTTGCTTATTGTTAGGTATATGGTGACATTCTTACAGGATTGAGATTTGAATCTGTTTATCAAAAAGGGTGTTATTTAGAAAATCAGAAATGTGTGTCTTGAGCTTTCAGGGGACCAAACTTGAGAACCTTTGTATCAAGGAGTTAGTTGTGAATATATGCAAATTAAAGAAGTAGACAAGAGCTCAACAGCTGACATTCTTCTTCCATGGGTATTTGGAATTGACTACGTAGTATGTAACATGGAGTAATTGAGAATTATAACGATAACACTTGAACAGCTGTTACTCTGTGTGTATAAATAGATGTGTTATTCACAAGGAATGCATCTTCATATTTGCATATCTGTCCTGGATAAACAATGTGTTTTGCTCTGGCTATGAACCTCCTGGATGTGTGTTAAACTCAGGTATATGAAGCAAAGCCTTTTTTGAGGCATATGTTAGAGCTAGTAGAGAACAGTTAAGAGGATACAGGAAGGGAGAAGCTTTGCCTACGGGGCCCATGTATCACTGCCCTTGCTGTTTTTCCAGTGAACCCAGTGTTTTGCTACTGCTCTGCTACATGATATTGAAATTCCTGAAATCGTCAGATGTGGTGTTCTCATTATTGACAGCATGGCGCCGTTGAAACAATCTGCAGAAGCTATCAGAGAGATTGTAATGTAATCAATTCTGAATGTGTATTTTCTTATCTGTAATGCTTATGAACTCTTGTTGCCTTACTACGGCAACTTAAATGTCATTACTGTTTGACTGTCTTGTGATTTTTGTGTATTTTGCTAACTTTTGACATTAATATTTTTGTATGTTTTAATTCAATCTTGTGCATATCTTCACGCTTACGGTTATAGAACTTTATAGTTAAGTAAATCTGAGATTGGCTAAATGGTCCTTTCCCATTTCAGGGAAAGATGGGGTTAAAAGCTGACTATTCTAAACCTTTGAAATAACTTTTCTGTTTCTAGGTCATCTAATATTCTATTTAAAAGAACTCTGCCATCTAATTTAGGTGTAACATTTGCTTTGAATGGGTTGTACGTGTGCTGTGTATCTCTTAGGTTGTAAACTACAACTAATTTTGCATTTTTATGATACATTTTGCAATGTTGCCGCTTCATGAAAACAAACAAACAAAAAATGCCCTGTGAATGGAATGGAATTAGAAGGTGAACAATCAGCTTTAAAAATAAAGAAATAATGTTTTGTAAATACTTATTTTTAGTAATTTTCAAATTGTCTTATAATATGTGTGGGGTTTGCCTGATAGTAGCCTCCAGTCTACATCTATTTAATAGATAAACATTGGAAAATAGTGTATAAATCATTTTTAATAAACACATTACATTTTTTTAAGATCTTGCAGGCGCTCTAGAAGAAGGAGGCTGTGATCTTGAAACTGTGAGAAACATCATTCAAGGAAGGCAATTGCCTGCTGATCTGAGGGCCAAAGTCTGGAAGGTAAATATGAGCTTAAGACAAGAAGCAGGAAATACTTGAAGTTGTGTTTGATTTGAGGTAAATGATTTAATTGCCAGGCATCTCTTCTGTAGAGATGTAGTACTGGAATTTTAAGATGCATGTATGTTGATTCAGTTCTAGAATATTCCTCTTAATTGAGTTAAATTACTGAGTTCAGTGATGGGTAACTACAAAAGGACACTAAAATGTTTAGAGGGTTTTCTGGTTTTGTTTTCAGATTGCACTTAATGTTGTAGGAAAGGGGGACAGTTTAGCATCCTGGGATGGCTCTTTAGACCTACCTGAGCAGAGTATAATTCATCAGGATTGCCAAGAGCTAATTGGTAAGTTCAATTATATTTATGTCACCTATGTGAAAACTTCTGTATTCTCAGTTGTCTTAGAGCTTTGTTATTTGAATTAAATAACCCGAATGATGTTTTCATTTTGGAGGAAGCTTTGAGGAGGAAGATGAGAGCCTAGAGACAATCAGTAAGAAATCATAAGAAAACAGTAGTATCTCATCTATACTCTGACTGTGGAATTGGTGTTGTAATTGAAATTTAAAGTATTAGCTTGTAAATGATAGTTTGCATGGTCAGAAAGCTTTGGGAGTTGAAAAAAATGTAATTTCTTTCCAAGCTCCATCTTTTAAAACAGATACTCTTTCTTAGGTGTCCTTCAAGTTTTTAATTGTCTAATGACTAGTTCTTAATCTGAAAAACTGATGTAGCACCACAATGTGTATAACCTTTAAGGGAAGAAATATATTAAACATTTTGGACTTTAAAGACTATTTTTAAGAAACATATTTTTAAATAGCATTTTCAGGGGAAAAAAGGGGGGGAAAAAAAAAAAAAAAGAGCTGTGTTTGTGAAAGCAAGGTGCTGCCAGGGCATTGGAAATAATATTCCAGTATGTCTGTAAGGAGCGGCCACAGCATCTGATTGGCAGCTCATCACAAAAATGGCCAATTCCCTGACACCATGCAACAGCATTGCAGTAATACCAATGATCAGATGACAGAGTCAGTGCTGACTTATAAATTAGGACATTTCTTATGGCATCAGTAAGAGATTCTTCTATTTTATTATCTGACGTGCTTTAATTTATTCTCACACAATTGAAAGTTAAGGCAGAGAATGGAGTTGTTGCAGGCACACATACCTAGCACTTCTAAAATGCAGTTTTACGTTTTCTAGCTCTAGAGTCTAGTAGGGCTTATTTTCCTTCTCTCTGTCCTGTACAGGAAAGGGGGGAAGAATTTCCACTGTGTTATTTAATCACAGGGTCTTTTCAGGAAGATGGCAAAATGTCCCAATTAGTATTTCTAACATACAAAATTACGCACTTAAATGTCTGTTAGTTTTCCTTTTGTCTTTATTAGCAAGTATTTTGTAATATGTAACAATCTTAAACTGATTAATAAATATAAAGGTAGTTCAGAATGACTGTTATATAGAAATTTCAATTTTGGATTACAATAAATCTTCCTACTTCAATGTTTTAGCAAAGCAAGTAGTCTCCAAATTTAAAGTAAATCTTCAGATGGGATTTGAGTTTTATGTACTATTTTATTTTTCTGAGACAGAGAGGAAGAGAAATGCCAAATATTGACTGTCTTTGATGGAAAAGTATTAAAGACTTATGTAATAAATACTTATTAACAATAATGAGACTCATGGTCTGCTTGTAATTTAGGAGGGAAAATGTTCACTAGAAATTTATGCCACTGCATTAATGTAGTGTGTAGACATCTCTTCCCCCCCATTCTGGACATAACATGGGTATTCCTTTTACTGTAAGTCAGTTTAGCTATAGTAAAATTGGCATAATCTAAATGGATTAAAACAAATTTATTTCTAAAATATATAGTTCATAAGTTCATTTAATATTAGAATTTTTTTCAGTTAAAAAATCTCAAGAGGTGTTTAATATTAAAGTGAAAATTGTATGAACTTACACAAAAATCTGGTTTCACTACAATCTGTATAATAAATATTGGTATATTTAACTGCAATAAGCTAAGTAGTTATTTCTTCACATGAAGAAAGGCATATTCATTGCCTGAAGTAAGGTGAATGCCAGTATTTTTTCTGCAGTGTTGTCAACCTTTTTTAAGTGAGGGTCTATGCAGAAAGATGCTTTGGAACTAATTGAAAATCTAAGCTTTGTGTATGTATCTAACTCAATAATGACAGTATTTAAGAAGTGTTTAGCTTGCTACCTTAATTACAGAACTGGTTTTGTACCATTTTTTGGTGCCAGTTTTCATCCAAATGCAACAATATAAATAATGGATTCAGAATTACTCTGACATTAAATATAGGGGACATCTTTTCAGTACCTTACAACATTTCTAAGAATTTGAAACGAGGTATTACATTATATAAAAGATTATATATTCACGGTTAGTGTATCTTCTGATTAGCAACAGTACCAAATTGAGTTTAAAAGCCAGATGTAGTTGTAAGTAATCAAATAATTTCTCTTTTTATAGTTACCCTAACAACCCCAGATTTAAACTATTGTTAGGAAAATTACTTTGAAGTAGAAATTAAAAATGTGATTTGTATGTTATTACTAAAACTTAAGTCTGTAAGCCTGTCTGATTTCAAACTACTGACTTTCATAAATTTGCACGTTGAGTGGGATTTTGAGGAATTGGAGGTATGCATTGTGGGTTAATCTGTGTTGAAATTCAAGTGAAATTGTTGTAGAGTTGAACGTAAGTTATGTGCTGAGCACATCAAATAGGAATAGAAGAGGGGCATTCTGGGCATTAAAAAAACCCCTACCTCTTTGTTTCATATAGATCCTGGAAAACCCAAACTTCTTTCATCCTGTTGTTGTGATATTTAAATGATAATTAAATGCCTTATCCAATTGGGGTTATAAAATCTCTTGTATTTTGTTGCCTTTCTGTAAGCATTTAATCCAAGCTGCTAGTTTGTTTGTCTTGTTTTGCTGTCTCCCCCCCGCCCCAGTAGTCCCTCTTGCTACAATTGTGCTATGAAACAACCTCATTCGACTTCTTTGTAAGGCCATTAATACGGTTTATGTTGCTGTGCCTATTTCAGACCAGTTGTCAGTGCCAGAAGAGGAGAAGTCAGTATTACTTTTGGATATTGAGTCTGTTATTACTTTTTATTGTAAATCACGCAATGTTAAATACAGTTCTTGCCTCGGCTGGATACATCTACTCAAACCTCTGGTGCACCTTCGTTTGCCACGCAGTGATTTGTACAACTGCTTTTATGCGATCATGAATAAATTCATTCCAAGGTAAAACTCTTTCTTTTGCCTGGGTACTATTTCTATTGGCATTAAAAGTATTTTCTGAAAGGATGAGCAGGTTGGGTTTGGTTTAGAGTAGCACTGTTTGTAGAAAAGTTCTCAGATTCCTTCATATGAAGTCCAGGAGATGACTGAGTTGGTTTAAGATGTAAAGAGTTAGTATGCAACTGATATAGACTCCATGTGCCTTTTAAAGAACAACTGTCATTTCATGCAATATTGAAAATATTTGCTTAGGAACTAAGTCACATATGTTATGTGAAAACATTTTTTCCTTTCCTAGCATTTTAATATCTAAACTGGTGCTCTCCCTGTCACTTCAAAGTACTTTGTAAGCACTAGTTAAGTCCCTGTATTCTACTGATTTTTTTTTTAAGTTGTTAGATTAAATTTTTTTAATAAAAAATATGAAATTGGAGCTTTTCGTGGTTTTGTATAGGTGCTATCACTAAAATGATTTTTTATTTTATTTATAATTTTTATGTTGGAGTAGCATCATGACACTCCAGCAAGGCTACAGGGTCTTCTGATTAAGACCTTGTGAAATAATATATGGATAATCTGTAGTTAAAGATCTTGGTCTGATGTCCTGGAGAGGAGATTCCGGCCCAGCTACTGTACGTGTGCCCGTAATACGAAAAGTGTATGATTGGTGGTGTGGTGGGAAACATTTATTGGTCCTGTCACTTGACTCAGCTTGTGTCCATTTCCTATTTACAGTACTGTTGGGCTCTGCGAACTGTTTGGGGATAATGGCTGTATGGTCACATAACTCATGTATTTCATGCCATAGAAGGCTTTGAGTGTTCTAGTATTTGAGGTTCTCTGTAAGAACCTAAGTCGTGTTCCCCCCCAAAATGAGAGAATGAAAGGCATAGAAAGACAATTTATAGTAGACTTGCAAATCTCCATGTAGGTCAGTTTGGTCTTGATCTAGTGTTTAACTGCTGGACCATCATTACTATTTGTTAAAAGTTTTATTTTTAACTTTTTACTATTTTTGTTTTTTAAATTATACACTTTTTATTCACATTTTCTCATGTTTTGTAACTAGCATGAAATATTTATTGGGAATTTGTTCTAACAAAATATTGACAACGGGTGAGGGAAAAATACAGCATAATCTGTTGGACTGTATTATATCTTGGAATTATTTTTTCTTTGAAAGAGCATCTCTAACAAGCCAAAGGCAGAATGAGGTGGGGGGAGGGGACAACAAACAAAACCACACTGTAATAGGCTATCTTAGATGAAGGAGGTTTTGCTATTTTTTTCCTTGGAAACACTGTTATTCTCAAGGCTTTGGGTATGAAGTATCCTGTGGATACCTATCTTTCTTTTCCTCCTGCCTTTCCCCTAGAATGGTGAGTTTCTTGAATTACACAAAATTGACAAACAATTAATATGGAAGTCCTGGGTCATTAGTATTCTTTGTTTGGGCCATAAGTAGACGAAAACACCATCTCAGATGTGCAGTTGAATAGACAAGCATTTGTGTGAGAGCTTGTAAGGTAGTAAACTAATTAAAAAGCTCAAGTGGATAATGGAAGTGTCTCTCATCCCAAGGACCAGGAAAGTGCATTACATCATCAACGTAACTTCTAACAGGGTACAAAATACCTTCCTTTTTTTTTTTCAGTTAAAAAAACCCCCCAAAAACCCAAAAAAAACCAAAAAAAACCCCACACAACCATAAAAACCCACTCCCCCCAACATCAACAACAAACCACCCTCTCCTGAAGTAAAATGTAGGTTAGTTTCCAGAGCAATTTATTTCTGTTTAGCAAAAGCTTTTTAAAATTGTTTGCGCTTTGCTTTTGTTTTTTTACTAGTCCTTCTAATGGCTGAGCCTCCTGCTTCTATAGGGCTTCTAGCCTATGAAGTAATAGATAGGTACAGGAATTCATAATTCTTGAGAAGTGGGGTTTTGTTGTTTTTTGGTTCTTGTTTGGTTGGGTTTTGTCTGGTTTTTGTTTGTGGCTTTTATTGTTTGTTGGTTTGTTTTAACCTGGGTATTTATTAAGGGTTGATTACTACAATAGATATCAGAAGTAAAAAATTACTGAGCAAAACGGTTAAGGAAAAAGTCCAAACAAGGTTGTTCCACTGTCAGTAGAAATGTGGAAAGATTCTTTTTAAAGTTATTTTTGGGTATATATCAATCCTTAATGTTAAAAGGTGCTAAAGAATGACTGATGACTGGAATAATTAACCATCTTACCCATTCAAACAAAGTCTAGATTCTTATGCTAAATTCATTAATAGAATATTTTTCTTCTTTTCACACTTTTTATCCTGCTAACTTAATGGGAAGTCAGAGTTCTTGTGATAATTTCAAAAAATAATCCCCACTCATAATTTGCTGTGAATGTCTATGGTGGTGAAATGGAAACATACCCTTGTTTAAGAAAATCAGGCTGATAATTGTGTTTGGAGATCTGTGTCAAGTTTCACATAAGTTTTTAAACACTTGATATTTGTTCCTAATGTCTTTGAACAACTGTTTCTTTATTTTAAATACTGCTTTTTTTTTCCTGCTTGCTGAATTGACATTTGTTATTCATGTATGAAATAAGCATTTTTTTACGTTTCCTTTGGCTGCCATGTTAGAATCATATATATTTTTTTAGTGCTGTTTTTAGTTAACAGCAATACCATGCTAGCCTTGTTTTGGTATTTCAATCTGTTTTAAATACTTCCATATTTGATATATCAACTATTGGCAGTTTTTCAGGGTTTTTCCTGCCTTATTAATATAGTGGGGTTTTCAGTGTTTGTGGTTTTTTTTTTTTTTTGTTGTGTTGTTTTGGTTTTCTTTTAACTCTTGTGGCAAGTTGACTTCATGATCAGTCCCCGTGTATTAAAAGAACAGTATAGGAAATTACATAAGCACAACTAATAAAGAATTGCTACTGTAAGTCTGACAATTGGAATATTACAGGGGGGTTTATGATTATTTTCACTGCTACTTTTTAGGGATTGTTTTATGAAGGGAAGACCATTCCATCTATTTAGACTGCTTCTTCAGTACCATGAGCCTGAACTCTGTTCCTTTCTTGATACTAAGAAGATGACTCCAGACTCGTATGCACTCAACTGGGTAATAAAGTGAAAGTAGGGAAACATAATGAAAACTAAATTCCTGTTAAAATTGAAGTATGTGTTGCCAGTTTATAAAGAGTAGTGCTAGAGATTAGAATTGCATCTATTGAAATAAATTGCATGTTTTAATATAGTGTGGGCTTTTTGTCTTCAGTTGTTTAACATAAGGTATCTTGTTAATGTCACATTTTTATTGTACTGGGTGTTAACTGAGCCACTGATGTTAGGAACTACTTGGAATAAGTAAGAATGAGAGCAACTGACATACTCAAAAAATAAGAAGCCATGATGTTAGTTTTTATAGTTGACAGCTGTGTGATTGTAGATATGGATAAAAATTAGCCTAACAGGTCTTTTAAAGTCAAATTACTAATGGTTTTAAAAACCTCTGTGCTAATAGATGTGTTTGCCTCATATGGTGCTGTGTCTTTTAGAATTTAGGCACATGTATTTTACAGTTCTTAAGAATCTGTCACCTCCTCACCTTAACTTCAGAACTGTCTTGAATTGGGGGTTGTTATAAAGACGCCTCAGTCATTTTTTTATAAAGTTTGTGTAGCAGGACTACCACATAAAGCAGCAAAATTCTCATGTTTCAATGCTGCTTAATATATGCAATGTAAAATCACTATACAGTGCTTGCAGGGGCAAAGTCTGTAAATTACTAAAGACAACTTTGACCCGTGAATTCTTCTAGGCTCTTCTTTCATACCCATTGGCTTTGTAAAATTTTTTGTAACTCCATGTAGTTTCAGTTAAAGAAATGAGACTGAAATGAATTATTAACCTGCGAGGTCTGATTTGTGGGGGTTTTTTAAAGAGATTTTTTTTTTAGGCTGCTGCCAATTTTAATACTAAAATGTGTCCAGGAAGAATTTCTGTATTCTCAAAATCTGCCTTTGCTAGTCATCAGCCTTCAAAAGAGGAATCATGGGGGTTTTTTTAGTACTGAATCTCCATTTATATATATATAATTTTCCTTAGGAAATACAAACTTCTTTGAAGTTGTTTATTAAAAGTTCAGTGCTTAATTAGCAAAACAATCTTCCCTGTGAAAGGAGCTAAGGAAATGAGCTAGTATAGCTGCCAGTCCTGAATGTCATGCTTTCTGGTGTACAATCTTAGAAAAAAATCTTAGGCCTCATTTTATATTGTGAGATTACATTAAAACTTCTTGTTTCATCTCTCAAAAAACCTTAGTCTACATGGATATATTTCTAATGTGTAGAAATACATATGCAACATCTGGAGACCTGTCATTGCCTTGTTGTTCAGGGACATTTTGTCTTCAGTTGCATTTGACTCAGAACTGGATAGATCTGCTTACCTTTTGTTAAAAAAGTGTACTAGGAAGCGTTGAAATATTCTGTGATAGAATTTAAAAAAAGATACTGAGCTTTTGAAAGCTGTAGCTCTGACACAGAATTTGTATGCATCAACAAGTTCAGTAAGACCCCAGCGGAGCCAGCTGGTATACATTGTACATCGCTTGCAAACGTTTAATTACTCAGCCATAAATCATCATAATGTAATGTTAAGTAAGTGACATTGTCAAACTACTGTGCAACCATGTTCAACTAGCTTGGTTCTACTGTGAAAAACAAAAAGAATGTTGTTTACAGGGTCCCTTTAAAGTCCTATTTGCTACGCTAGTTGAGTAGGTATATTCTCTTATTATTGTCTTGTTGGTATAATTGGTATTTAGCAGTGGCTGTGAGCTAAACAGTGTTCCGGCCTGATTGTGCTATCTCTGGTTGAATTTGCAAGGCTGACAATGTTCAGCTGAGTTTGCCCTCACACTAGGCATATTTTATGCATGATAATCTGTAGCATTACTGCACTGTTTCCATTAAAATGTTTTCAAGGATAGAACCATCCTTCAATACATGGTGCAAATGTATGTTTCAATATAATTTCATTGTTTGTATTTTCTTCTAGATATGTTGTATCTCTGTTAAAAATCTTCTCCTGATAAGATTGTTCCTGGTTATTGCTTTTTCTCATACTGTTTTCAAAATTTTTAGCTTGGAAGCCTCTTTTCCTATTACTGTTCAGCTGAAGTCACTCAGGCAATATGGGATGGATATCTACAACAAGCAGATCCATTCTTTATTTATTTCTTAATGTTAATCATCCTTGTCAATGCAAAGTAAGTGTATAGTTAATTCTTTGGGTCGTTTCTTGCTAACACAGTTTTAATTCACTTTTGTTTCATATTGGTTTTACTGACTTTATGCCTGTGACTTTACTGTTTTCAGAGACGTTATCTTAGCACAAGAATCAGATAAAGAAGAAATGATAAGTAAGTACTTCTCTTATATAGCTGCTAGTGAAGTATTTACCATGTAGTGTTATCCCCATTGATTATTATTTTTAATTACTGAATAACTGTATTATTTATTTCCCTTTGATTTTTTGTTAATGAATCCCCTCACGCACTAATTCCTTTCTTGCTATTTGCCATCCGTAACATTTTTAACTTGTGTTTCCTTTTAGCACTCCCACACCTAGTTTTATACTTCAGTTTAGAGTACTTGAAACAATCACTGTGTTTCTAAGCCCAAAGCAGCAGACTTTGAATCCTTCTTTAAATCTACAGCATTTGTTGCATTTTCTAGATTATTATCTTTGTATGCACTTGATTTGAGCCTAATTCACTGTTCTTGTCTTACCTTCTTCTGTTTTTATAGAAATTACACTATATTTCTTGTGAGCCTATTTTGCCTGCCTTTGTAATTTCTTTTTTACATGGCATAATACAATATAATTAATAACATCCTAGTAGTTAAAAATGAGGGTGCTTGGAAATGTCTATCTTTACCATATACTGCAGAACTACACCCTTGTACTGTCCTGGACATGTAACAGTACTACTGATCTAAGTACTTGCTTTTAGAGAATTCTCTTGGTCAGCCCTCCTTAGAAAGGCAGCTGTCTTAGTATTACAACAAAAAACTAAACTATACAGAGGTAAGGGTGTTGTTAAAAAAAATTCACATAGAAGGCTAGAACTTTTAGCAAATAGCGTAGGTTTCCTATGGATAAGGAGTATCTCCTGTACCTTCTCTTTCCACCTGGGGAGTGAATCAACATTCATATTTAATCAGTAAACTCAATTGTGTTATGCCTTATTGAAGATAAGTTATTTTATGATGTGAAAAGATGTATGGTACTTCTTTTATATGTCTGAAATAATGGTGCACTTATGTTGTTTGTATCTCTCAGAATTCTTGGAAACTTCACCAGCCAATCTCGATTTAGAGGATATAGAGGATCTCTTCTCTTTGGCACAATATTACTGTAGCAAAACTCCAGCATCTTTCAGGAAGGTAATAATAAAGTAATTTTGAAATTCTCTTCTTTTTGGTGAGTGTTTAAGCTCCTGCCGACAGTAACTTTGAATATTTCATTGTAATGTTTATTTAAATATCTTTTTCATGTTGTTATTCTGGTGGTTTTTACTGAATAGATAAGAAGGATAAGTGAAACAGGTTAGAGAGAAGCTTCCCTGCAGTATTCTCATTTCATGGCAGATGATCGTGTTTCACAAACCGGGTTCTTGTGAAAACTGATGAAGCAAAAATGCCACACTGACACAACTGCATTGTAGTAGATTGCACAGCAATCCTAGCTGTACTTGCAACAGCAAACAGGAAAAAGTCATATACTTAAGATAAAGCTGTTATCATCTGCACCGTTCTTGCAGTTCTTCCTTACTCAAGATACCTGACTTCAGTGAATTCATGAAATAAAAGTAATTGATGGTCATTGCTTTTGGTTTGTATGTACTTTCTCTGATGTGTGTAGACAGATATGTGAGATTCTGGGGGGGAAAAATACACAAACAAACAAACAAAAACCTGAACAACAAAAACCAGGGGTATTTCATCATGTTGGTATGGTCAGAGCAGTGAACAAGCGTGTTTGTAATGGAAGTTCAGGCCCTGCCACAATTTTCAGAAAGAATTTCAGTTGATCAAAAATTTAATGACTGTGTGCACAAGATATGTGTGTATTGGGCTTAATGTTTGTGTCATGGTGGATATAGGTTTCCTTTAAGTCTTCACATCTAAAGACAGCGGCTTTGGTTAACATTTGGTTTTTTTCCCTTCTTGCCTTATTAGGACAACCACAGTCTTTTTGGCAGCAGCTTGCTGGGCCTCAAAGATGATGACACAGATTTGAGCCAGGCTCTCTGTCTAGCAGTTTCTGTGTCTGAGATTCTTCAAGCAAATCAGCAACAAGGAGTCAGTATACTGAATTATTCTTTCCCCCCACAGCCCCCCACAATGTTATAGAAAGGGAAAATAATCACATAGTACTTTGTGTATCATAAATATTTTTAAGTGCTAACAACACAAATTAATATTTGCTATATCAGGAAAAAGTATTCTTGTCTTCAGGTTGTCTCACTTCTAAATGATCTGCTGACTGCAATGCATTTGTGCTGTAGCAGCTAGAGCTATAGCACAGGGGAGCTTAATACAGCTGATTTGATTCTGAGGAGTGGGAGCTTAAAGTAATATCTTACTAATTTCAATTTCTTTTCAAATGTGGCTATTGTAGAGGAGAATTTAAAACACACTAGTTAGTAACTTTAAGAAGAATAGTATTATGAAATATGTCTTTTGTCAATGGAAGGTTTAAAGAAAAAGGAAAAATTGATCCAAGCTATTTCTGCAGACAGATGCAGGGACTTCAGAGTAGTTAAGACTGATATATGGATAATAGTGTAGTTAAATTACAGTGTTTCTTATTGACTACTGGTTTTTGTAGCTGTTTCCAGGCCCCAGTTTCATCATGCCTACTTTTCTTTTTCCACCCTAGTCCAAGTAAAGTTAAGCATCTGTTTATATCCTGTTTAAGTCAGTGGGAAATAGAGCTATGCTTATGTGCTGTGCTGAGTAGTAATGGACTGTTGGATTGGGACTTCAAAGTTGTCCTTTCTGATGTCATGTTGATGTGTGCCCTCATACCCATTATATTCTCAGAAGAGATGAAATAATTACACTGTGTGTGTTGCACTTAGGTGATCCTTTCTGATGCGCAAGCTAATGGGAAATCACTATTAGAATACTGTTGGTGGTTTGGTACCTGTAGAAGTTCAGATCAATCAAATGAAATAAGATTTTCAAATAGCTGTTAGCCCCTTTGAGGGGTTCTTTTAGAACTGGAATTAGTATTAAAATATAATTGAATTATATACTTTCCCATCAATAATTATACGATTTTAAAATTTTATAACAGGCAAAATCTTTCTCTTTCAGGAAGGAGTAAGGTTCTTTGTAGTGGATTGTCGTCCTGCAGAGCAATACAATGCTGGGCATTTATCAACAGCATTTCATTTAGACTCGGATTTGGTTTGTATGCCTTTTGTTTCCTTACTGATTTGTGAATCCTAAGTTAAATGGAGAGAGAAATGTCTGTCGTGAAAAATAAATTATCCTTAGTTTAGACTCTAGTCTGTGGACTACATACGATGAAACCACGCAATGTGATTTCAAAAGCTAGCTTCTCTAAAGGAGATTGGTGGAATCATAATTTTACTGAAGAGTTTAGTACTTAATAACATTAGAATGTGGGATTCCAGACTTCTTGTTCTTTAGTTAGAACTGGAAACCCATACAGGCTAGATTGCTTGCTGGAGAAATCTCTATTTAGCATTAATTTTAACAAGTAGCGTTTTTTTTTCCCCAGCCAGTCTTACTACAGCCTGCTTATAAGGAGCATATGAGTTGAGAAGGATTTGGTTGCTCCTTTAAGACTTTTGCCGTAGGTTATGAGAGAGGAGGTGCATTAATTTTGGAACTGAGATGTACTATGGACTAATTACTTCAGTAAAGATTTTGCTGTTGTTTCCATTTGATTATGAATTCCTAACTGGACTTTCAGTCATAATTTTTGTGTCCTTTTTTCCCCAAAATCACTTATGCTTCAGATGGCTTACAGTGTAGTCATCACTTCTAGATTAGCCCTCTACTATTTTACTTCAAGCAGTCTGTGGATGCTACATGGAATGATTTATATGTATATACTCCATAAAAGGCTTTTTTACCTCTCATAGTTAAGAAGCTCTGTCCTGCATCTATTATCTTTACTTCTCTGACTAAAATGATGTATTATCAGTATTATTTACACAAATAAAATTATATAGGATAGAAAAGGAGGCTGAGGGGAGACCTTATCACTCTCTATGCTCCCTGAAAGGAGGTTGTAGTGAGGTGGGTGTGGGTCTTTTCTCCCTGGTAACAGGCGATAGGACAAAAAGAAATGGCCTTAAGCTGTGCCAAGGTGAGGTTTAGATTGGATATTTGGAAAAATTTTTTCACCAAAAGGGTTATCAAGCTGCCCAGGAAGTGGTTGAATCACCATCCCTGGAGGTATTTAAAAGACTTAGAAGTGGTGTTTAGGGACATGGTTTAGTGGTGGACTTGGCAGTGATAGGGTAACAGTTGGACTCACTGATCTTTAAGGGTCTTTTCCTACCTAAAAGATTGTATGATATAGTGTTCTGGGTTTTAACCTAGATAAGGAAAAAACTTTCCCCATGGCGTGTGGGTATCCTAGTATCTGTTAGCCTTAATTGAACATAAACTAGTAATCTATGGAAAAGAAGTCTATGAAGACAATTCTTAAAGTGGATGTGATTAGTTTGTAGATTTAGCACCTACGTAATAAAGCAGCAGCATTTGGCTCTAGGAAAAACCCAGTTAAAATTCAGGTTGACTTACTGTTGACTAGGTTGTGTACTTGTGACTTTGCACTTCATCACTTAATCCAGTGTCAAGGCTAGATAATGAGAATTCCTACACACACACAAACCCAGTTACAGATCAGTATTTCCTCATTAACTTAAATAAGTGTCTTCCCCACAAGAGCAGGTTAAAATTTCAGTTGTGTTTAGAATGTCTTTGTTTCTTCACCTCTTTCATATAGCAGCTCATTGTTTTTGCATGCATAATAGCCCTTCAGGAGACCACAGCCTTAACTTTTTGAGAATACTAAGAATCCCAGGTATCTCCTTGTGCTCTTGATTGTATTTTTTTTTTTTTCCAAATCTTGATAAGTAGATGAGAAAAAGCTTAGTGGGGAGACAAGAAGAGGAAGACCTGTGAGACCTTACTGGCACTTAGAAATTATAGGTATTTTAAAGGGTTTCAAAACCGCAAAGTTTGAACATGTTGTGCTCAAGCATACGTAAATAAGGACATCAGTTCCTCAGCCATATTGCCGACTTAATGCAGTATGAAAGTTGCAGACACTTTTTCTACTATTATTTGGTGTCTGCAAAAATAAACTAGCAAATGTTTTCTGCCTTTCTTTCCTGGAAAGAGCAAGGTGGAGTGAGGAAAAAAAGGACCATTCTCAGCGTTCTTTAAGTAACATGAGGTCTGGGTCATGCTGTCTTTTTTGTGTATTGTGCAGTGCTGATATTGCCTTGTTTGTGCTCAACCAATTATAACAATTTTCAAGTTTGTATCTTTTTCCAAGTTGTGTTACAGTATATTGGTGTCAAACAGCCCTTTTTGTTTGTTTGTCCCACAGATGCTTCAAAACCCATCAGAATTTGCACAGTCTGTAAAATCCCTTCTAGAAGCACAAAAACAATCTATTGAGTCTGGCTCCGTAGCTGGTGGGGAACATCTCTGCTTCATGGGAAGTGGCAGGGAAGAAGAAGATATGTATATGAACATGGTGTTAGCACACTTCTTACAGGTACAACTAAATTACTGTTGATTTTAATAGCTGAAAGAGAGTGTCTGCACGTATATATCACTGATAGTATATGGCAAAATACTTTCTCCTTAAAATCTGAACTGTTTTTTACATTACTTAAGTTCACAGTTTTTATGAAATTAACCCATATTTCATTACCATGCTTGCAAAACTCATTCCACAGATTTCTGTTTCAACCAAAAATGTCTTTTCTGTTGCAGAAAAATAAGGAATATGTAAGCATTGCCAAAGGAGGATTTATGGGTAAGCTTATTAATAATGAGCTTTGGCTTGAGAAAGCTTGCTATCTTAATACTTTTGATATTTTTTTAGGCTGTGGCTAGAAATCAGCTAAATGAATAGCAAATAGGTCTCATTTGTCAGATTTTTGTTTTGTTTAAGTCAGCACCGTGCACTTGCACATTTGTTGTTAACTGTTACAGCTTACCCACATTTCTGAAAGGTGAAAAAATAATACAGGAAGTGGGGAAATTCCCTCTAACTTACCATTCTTGATGTATAGACTCTGTAGATTGCAGATCCGTATGAAGATGCTACTTCATAATTACTATTAATTGTGTTTTCTTCGACCATCAGTTCATAATTTTGCCGTTTATGTTGCTGGAATCAATTGGGCTCAACAACAGTGGAGAGATCAGTGCTACAATATGAGAATAGAGGTGTTCCTAGCCAATATGTGCAGTGTCATAACTATCTTTAGGATCAAAGCAGTGATTTACTTTTAGTTGCTACTGTATTTTAGCTGTTTTCTTTACTAAAATAGAGATTATCCTAATGCCTTGGTACTACTGAAAGAAAAGCTAAGAATGATTATAGCAGTATCTGAATTTATCTGTTTTATTAAGTCATGTGGAGCAAAAATTGTTACTGATTAATCTTGGATATACAGTATTTTCCTCAACAGACTAATTCCAGTGTAGTTCTGAATGTTTTTTAATGACCTTTTAACAGCCCTCCAGCAGCACTTAGCAGATATCAATGTGGAAGGACCAGAAAATGGATATGGCCACTGGATTGCTAGTACCTCAGGCTCAAGAAGTAGCATAAACTCCTCAGTTGATGTAAGTGAATTTCAAGCTCAAGTGATATAGTGGGATGGAAGCCCCAGATGAATTGAATTTTTTCTTCATATTCCTCATTCTGTTCTGTAAAATGCATTACTGCAAGTCATGATTGTTTTCAGTTGTGTATTTAATTTCAAACCATTTTCACTGTCTAATTGGACATGACCTAAACATTTTTATCCTCTTGAGAGGAAGAGCTTGTAGAGAAGAACTTGCTGTAGTCATTCTCCAGCAGAATATATGCAACAGACAGTTCTTTTCCTGGATGATCTTCACTCTGGGAATAAATTACTATAAAACTGGCATACAATTTCATGGGAAAGCTCAAAATTGTCTCTTTTCTACAGCTGATATGTTGTACGTAGAATTTGGCTTTTAATTTGGATACAGTTTAATAGAATTCCTTTCTCTCTAGATTTTCATAGCAGAGTGCTCAGTAATAAGGTTTGTTAAGCTTGCTTTATTGGATCATCTTTATTTTACACACATATCATTGCTGTCATTTGATAGAACTCTAGAAGAATACTTCATGCTGTAATTAATGTTCTACTCAGTAGAAATAGATTACTGTTTTGTAGTCTTGTTTCCTTTCTTAACAAACTGGAGATGAAATGACATTATCTTTATATGATTAATTCTGAGAGGAGTTACTTTTACAGGGTGATTCTCCTAATGGTTCAAGTGATGGAAAAGGAGTCAAGTCCTTGGTGAATAAAATGACGGTTGCTTTGAAGACTAAATCTGTGAATGTGAAAGAAAAAGTTATTAGTTTTATTGAAAATACATCTACTCCAGTGGACAGGTATGTGACATGTCTCACTGTGAATTAGCAGTGAGGAATGACTTCCCATTTGGGGTGGTTATTTTGTAAATGTGATGACTGTGCTAATTAGGGAAAAAAGTTATCTTCCAGTTTCAGCTTTTAGATTTCCTACCCCTCCCCTCCTTACAATTTTATCAGGACACAGTAAGCCTACTGTGCTGCCTTAGTATTGCAAGGCCAGTGTGATCAGCCTTTTGAATGTTTATCTACAATTTGTCACTGCATGGTTAATTAGACTACTTATAATGTGTTGGTTCTGTATTCAGTCTAAAAGTCAAGAATGATTTCACTTTTATTTCAGTTCCTCCCCATCCTGACTCTAACAGAATGGGTGAATGACAGAACGATTCTGGATAGGGTTTTTTTGGTTGGTTGGTTTTGTTCTGTTTTGGGTTTTTTATTGCCTGATCTTGTCAAGTTGAGGTTAACTTTTGTGAAGATCTTGGTCTGTCAAGTCCTGATGTAAAGCTGCTTTTCAATCCCAGAATCCACTCTTGATCATTTTTTGTATCTTCAAGTAGAGCTGGGAACGAGAATGTGCAAACATGTTCAAAGACACTTTCAGAGTTGGAAGTCATCATTCCAAATACTTAACTAGATAAAAGAATAACAGCTTTCATCTGTCAAAGCTTTAATTGAATAGACTCTTTTAGAATTCTTCAAAATGCAGCCTTTGGAGTTGTGTGTCGCTAAGACATTAGTATTCAAGAATCTTGGAGAGCTAGTGTTTGACAGCAGGATTTTAAATACGTGACAAACAAACAGTAGCTTTTAGTAGTCTTGTACCTAATCAAAAGGTTCAGATTGTTGCTTCTTTTTGTGTTTACAAAATATTTTTTAAAATTATTATTATTATTTGACAATTAGAAGCAAAAAAACCTTAAATAGCACTTGATAGTAGCTTTTGTGTTAAGAATTCAGGTAAGGCTTATATGTATGCTATATATTGCATGAAGGGTGGATCTTTCAGTAGGATTTTCAGAAATATTTCTCTACCTCATGGCTAGTTGTCATGAAGTATTGCTTTTAGTTATAAGCCTCCTCCTTGAAGAACATACATTGCCAATATAGAGCATTTCAAGTATTTATCTAGATTTTTCCTTTAAACTTTTTCTTTTTTTTTTTTTTTTTTCTTTTTTTTTTAATTCTTTTGTTCTGTCCTCTGCCCCAATGTACTATAGAATACCTTTCAATATTCCCTGGCCAGACAGAGCAAGCCTGGAGCGGTAAGCTTGATAATTAAGCAGTCTGACTAAAACCACCTTTGTCATATTTAGCATGGCATCGCAATATTTGTAAGCATTGGTTACACTGACAAAATTGCTTGCTTATTTTTATATTAATTTAGGGTTTTTGAATATATTAAAGCTATTGGTTTTTACAAGTGCTAGTCAGGAGACTAGAGGAAGAAAAACAATGTATTTGCAGTGCTTTCTTCTCTTAGTTTCTGCTTGATATTTCTGTTCTGTTCCTTAACTGTTGCTTTTTATGAATTCTTTTTTAGTTGTCATTTCCTATATGTGTTTTATTAGTGACTTGTGCTAGTGAAAGACACCAGGAGCAATTACTGAACAAATTATGGTTTAAGTTTTTAACAAGAGAGACTACAGCTATGAAAAAGGACTTATGTACTGTTCATAAAGCAGCAGCATCAGAGCTTAGATATGACAGGGAACCCATATGGAAATTCTGTCTGGAATTCTGACACTTCTCGAACGTGCTGATAGAGACCTAGGTGCTCATTACTGGGAAAATGAAAATGCCAAGTTAATAAGTAAATATACCTTCCAATCTTCCCCCATCTTGTGCACATAACTACTGCATTTCACACAGATGTGGGGTCCCTTCACATTTGTCTCAGATTTATTGCCTTATAATTGAGAAATAAAAATTGTGAATTGAGGTTATATAAAATAACTTGTGATAAATGAAGGACAGCTCATGCGTAATCACTTAAGAACTTCGTTTATACTTTTGGAGCTCTGTGTTACAGCTTTTGACTCTCAGACAGAAAAGCATGAAAGTTGGTGGTTGAAAGATTAATGAAGATTTAAAATGCTGTTTGGGTTTTCAAGGATTTTGGACCAATCCTTCTTTCAAGTAGTTTGCACATCATTTGAGACACGATTTACCTGTGAGCATTACAGAATGGTGGTGTGTGAGAAAAACCAATAGTAATGTTAGCCAGTATTCTTACAAAAAAAAAAAAAAAATCCCAATAGTACATAATCTATTTTGTTTGTTAATTTAGAAATCATGGGGATTTCTCCCCACATCTTGTTAATCAGTTTTTAGCATATGGTAAGAAAGTGTTAAAATTCCAACTTGAAACACTTAGTGACTGAACTGAAAGGCACTTGAATCTGTATTTTTAACCAAGTTTTGATACACTGAGATTATACTTTGGTTATTTTACTTGCTCCTTTCACTCATATTGCTTATCTTCTTTTGTTGGAAGATGCAATAAAAACTTTGCTCACAGTATGGATGACTAGACTATTCTCTTAAAATTGCATCTCTTAAAAACCTGGAATGACATTATTTTCCTATCCATTCAATTAGGTCCTCTTTGTGTTTATCACCGATATATTTCATTTTGCAGGTTTGCCACTAAAGGAATTTGTATTCAGTTTGTATTCAATTTGTAATGTTAGCCTTCCATGCAAACAGGTTAAAGGATATCCATTTCTAGTTTAAGATGTTACCAGGTTTTTATAAAGCAGCTTTTTACTTTCTCTTGACTCTACTTTGATCTATAAACACCGATAAGATCTTCCCTTAAATCCTCTCTGTGTAATTCAGTTTGATGCTATTTAAATGTACTACCTCTTACTCAATTATGTATTACTAAAGCATATTTACAAAAGCCTCCATATAGAAGCACTGCCCTCTTGAATTGTCAGTGTCATTGATGCTTATTGTCTTAAACACTA
Organism: Podiceps cristatus; assembly: GCA_000699545.1. Lineage (NCBI taxonomy): Eukaryota > Metazoa > Chordata > Aves > Podicipediformes > Podicipedidae > Podiceps > Podiceps cristatus. The sequence goes on along the minus strand of KL256722.1, from coordinate 12,966 downwards.
ATGAGCATGTTTTTGTATGTTTATTTTTTGTTTCATTGTAGAATGCATTTCTATTTTTTTTCCTGTTAAACATTTCCTCATTTTGTCTACATTAGTAGGTTTTAACCATAGAAAATTTAGGGGTTTTTTTAACTTTCAAATATGCTTTCAGGTATACATAAGTACTAGCATTCGTTTATATATTACTAAAGAGGTTGCCTCTCCAACTTGGTTCCACAGTAGCATGTAAACTGGAGTTTGTGAATATACTTAAAACAGGAACCAGGGCTTGTAGTTTATAGGAAATATGAATGCACATTATGGGGAGGAGGGTTATAGAAATAGAAATGGGGGAAAGGGACCGGTGGTTTTAGGTGGTGTTGGTTTTTGTTTGCTTGTTTGTTTGTTTTTAAAAAAACTACTACATGTTGCCAGTTCTAAAGTCTAAAATCATGAAATCTTTTTTTTTTTTTTTTTTTTTCAGCAGTTACCTGTTTTGTGGCTTTCTGAACGTTTAGGTTGTCTCGTTTTCAAGTATTCTTAGCGATTGAGAGTCAGAACTTTTAATATGACAGCCCTGACCATGCAGTCACAGCACTCTGAGATGGAGCTTTAAAATATCTCAGGATTTGGAATTGTTACTGTCAAACATAAAGACTGAATTATGTGTGTTTGTGTCATTTAATATGATCCGTAGAAATAGATTTAAATGTGATTTTTGAGGTCAATATCTATGCAGAAATCCCAGTGATGCTGGAATTTTAGCAGTAGAAGTTGCTTGACCAAAGACTTCAGGATTTGGCTCATGCTGGAGAAAGTAATAGACAGGAAGTCAAAGTTCACACTACAGTGAATGGTTTATAACAACCCCACTTTGAAGTGCTTAAGGTATTTTGTTAGCTTTTGAGGAATTAAACAGAAAAATGAGGTTCCAGACATGTTAGTTAATAGTCCTCATTTTTTCCTCCATCCCAGTTTGGCATCCTTGTAAGGCTGCACTGACTCTCCAGAAGTAACAGTTTCACACTAGAAACTTCATAGCATGCTGTGTGGTTTTTGGGTCTCTAATGTATTTTGTCATTTGAGAAGGTGACTAGAAGTTCTTTTTAAAACAAAAAAGTATATCTTTTTGCTTTATTTGTTACAACAGTCAGCCTTGCCAAGTAACTGACATGCTTTCACTAACCAAATTGCTTGATGGGTCAGTCACAGCTTCCTTGCAGGCAGCTTCATGAAATTTTCTTGTCTTTCTCAGTTGCACAGTTGTGTTTACATTTTGCTAATATGTTGTCGGAGTCATACCATCAGTTTTGAAAGTTATTTTTCTCCTGTCCCATGTCCTCTCCTGTCCTTTTCATTGCCAACAGACATGTCAGCAGCAGTGACAGAGTAGGAAAACCGTACCGTGGCGTGAAACCAGTATTCAGCATCGGAGATGAAGAAGAATATGATACTGGTACAGTAGATCTTTCTTCTTACCTAGATTAGATTGCTTAGACAAAATTACTAAGTTTGGCTAAATCATAAGAGTGTATTTTACATCTTTATCTTACAATATGACATTTTTCTAACTACTGTGGTTGATGGTGTTTGTTATGGTAGTGCCTAAGACCAACCAAGAAAGAAACACACTCTTCAAATACACAGTAGCAGACTAAATAAAAATTTTGTGGTAGGCACCAAACAGCCACAGGAAGAAATGGAAATAGATGGGTTTAGTGGATCACTCCTGTTCACTTGTTATTTCTTTAGTAAAGATCCATTTTTTCTACACTGGTCTTGTACATGTAAACCTGCAATTGCACCTTTATTACTCACAACAGTAAGCAAAACGTAAAGGACCTAGTTTCGCCAATATGTCTCTAGTTGAATCTCTAGTATTGGCAGTTAGTATAACGATCTGAATTTCTGAAAATACAGTTGGAGATACAATATTTAAGATGGCTAATGTGTGCCCACCTCTCTGGTGTTTTCGACTTAGCTTTTTAGCATTGAGTCTATTAATAATTGATTCATCTCTTAATATGCATGCAGAATGCTGTAGAAAAAAAACATGCAATTTTTACTTTTTTAATGTAGTTGAAAAATTACAGGCAAAACTTGAACACCACACTTTTGACAAAGGGTGGTGGGTGGGTTGCTTTTTTTTGAGACCAGTGCTAACATTAGAATGGTGCAGACCTACTGCTGTCCTGCTTTTGGTCTGGTAGGGTTAGCTTGCTCACAGCCATCATCATCTCACAAGTAACTGTTCTGTGACCAAAAGGCATACTCAGCTTCCATGTGTGAAACAAATAACTAGACCGAGAGTCTTTGACCTGCAAAAGAAATAATTTAGGAAGATTAATGAAGGAGATTCACAGGATCTGGAGTTGTTTAAATAAGATTGACAAACTGTTGATCATGGTTTGTCTGCTATAAGAATTGGGAAGGAACACAATGAAGCTGTCACACAGAAACTTTAACACTTACAAGATACTTCTCCAAATGCTGTGTAATTAAGTTTGCACAGTTATTTGAACATCCATAATAGTGTTTGGTAAAGTCTATGTGGTTTCAGAAAACCGGGTCCTCAAAGATTAATTGTCTGGAATGTATTTTCAGTAATGGTTGTTTGCTAATTTCTATTTACATTTGCTTTTAAAAGCACTGTTAGACTTCCTAAGTAAGCAGAATCACTGCTATGATTTGAATAAACAAAGCCAACGCATACAAAGTGAAATGTGTTATTTTGGTACAGAAGAATGCAAAAAAGCAAACCTGTTTCTATATAATTGTTTTTGTGAAGTTTTAGTGAGGTTTTTGTAATAAATAATTGCAATCAACTATAATAATTGCAACCTTTTAACTCTACAATTTATTTTTTAGTGAAAGCTTTTTCAAAAATGTGACTGTAATTCTGAAGTGCTTTGAAGTAAATAGTTTAACGAAGTGTAGAAAACTGGCTTTGAAAAAGAGGCTTTAAAGAGATGTCTTTCAAAGTTATTTCTGGGAGTAATTTCTATGGATTTTCTATAGTTTATTGTTTTAGATAACTAGATTGCTTAAACTCATTTAATGTAGCACCAAAATTACAATGTAAATATAATCACCATATTTAGACATAAAACCAGTATTTTGCAACTAAGCGATAACACTTGCAGGAGTTTTGACTGTTTCACAGAGATCTGTGCTTTAAATTTTGGGCTTGAGTATGTTCTTAAATGCCCTTAGAAAAGGAAGTGAACCCAAAGACAACAGGTTTTGCAAATGATCCAAGGTTATTTAAGGTAGTAAGGTAAGGACAGACTGAAGAATTGAAGGAGTGTCTTGCTAGTCTAAGTGACTGCGTAATAAAATGGCACATGAAATTCAGTATGAAGTAATGTGAGGTGAGAAAGGTAAAAATAAAATAAAATAAAAACCTACAAAAAAACCCAAAACAAACACACACCCCACACCCCCCCCCAAAAAAAAACCAAAAAATCCCCTCAACAACAAAACACAAAACCACAACAGTTCTAGTTTCAGATACAAAATGGTAGACTGATTTGACTGTGTCCAGAAGCAGTAGGTTTATAATAAGTAAGTGCTCATTAGCAGTCAGAAAAGCAAATCAAATGCTCATAATTATAAGGAAATGAACAGAGAATATAACAGAGGTCATTATGTCACTGTATAAACCTGTGGTTCACCAACACATTGAATACTGTGTGTCTTGATCCTCTACATCAGAAACAATGTGTGAACAGGAGGAGGTGCAAAGAGGGATAAGAAGGAATAAGAGGAAAGATGTGAAATGGCTTTCACAACAGGCATAACTGAATATTAGAACTTTTGTTATGTGAACCAGGCAGTTTAAGGGAGGAAAAGTGGCCCACGATAATAATGCCTGGCCTGGAAAGGATTCAACAGATGTTTATTTCTTCTTATACAAGAAACTAGAAACCAGAAGAGGAGACTTTCCTGGAATGTAGTTGAAATGTTTTTGGTACTCATTGCCAAGAGATATTGGTGTTGTAGATGCAAAAAGTTTACATCTTCAAGGAAGGTCTGGACAGGTCCATATAAGAGATCTATTAAACTTTACTGAATGGACAAATCAGACCAACCTAAGAAATCCCCTGAGCTGGAAACAGCTGTGTGCTGAGAGAGAATTAAGAGAAGTATCAGATATGCGTACCGTTTTCTTTCTTACCTCCAAACAATTGTTTATGGCTAGGTGGCCCTCGGTTTGAACCAATGTAGCTACTATGGGTTTAAGTGAGTTGAAAAGTTATCTAATGATGTGTGAAAATATTTTTTTTAATTTATTTTTTTACCCCCTCCCTTCAAAATAGATGAAATTGATAGCTCCTCAATGTCAGATGATGATCGAAAAGAGGTCGTCAACGTCCAAACATGGATAAATAAACCTGATGTGAAGTACAATTTCCCCTGTAATGAAGTAAAAGAAAATGGACATATGTTTCCCAGGTACTGGAATTAGTCCTAAGATTAATAAAAATATCTGTCTTGATATGCAGTTTAAAAAAAGAATATTGAGCAATTAAGTTATTTTTTATATTAAACTAGGAAATGAAGGTGCAAAACAATCTAGACCAAATGTTACCACCATATTTGCATTCGTATATTTGCAATGTTAAAGTATGGTAATTACGTACAAAACCTATTATGAGGGTTTTTTTTTTTCTTTGCAAAACAGGATAGTAAGAAAAATATTCTCAATATACATTGGCTTCTTTTTCAAGACCAGGTAGACCCAAGTACCTGTGGCTCCAGTTTTTCTTGTCTACTTGTCTCTCTGCCTTGCATTACACACCCATCTTGCCCCTAAGCTTCAGTGACCTTGTTAATCCAGCAACAGCAGAACATGATGCTTGCTGTATTTTGGCTTCCCCAAAGAATACAAATCCTGTTGAATCCAGATAACAGAAAATGATGATGGGCTTTCTCTTGCATAATGGTCTATTCATGTCTTTTATTATTAATTTTATTTTCCCATTAGAATTATTTTATATGCTGTATAATTAGTAATCGCTTGTGTGATTTCTCAAACTTGAGTTGGAAATCAACTAGTGTGTACCTACCACTAGTTGAACGTGCGTTCCTTCCGTGAAGAAGGCAAAAGTGGGTTTTGAACTGAGCTGGCAGGTCAGTGTCTCCATGTTAGTGCTTGTGCAGTGTTTGACAATCATGGAGCACCACCACATCCTTTTAATTTAAGCCTGATGCTCTGCATGTAGAGTTGCCACTTCACAGATTGAGGGATGGGATTGGGGTATGATTGAAGGATGAAAGAGAGAGGCTGGAGGCATTTTTCCTACTCTGTGCGTAGCCTGACACGTGACTGGTAGTTGTCATCTTTGTTGACAGCACTCATGGCTGTCATGTTGAGGTGATGATGATAACTGCTCACTCTGGTTTTGTATGTTGAGGATGCCATGCTCGTTTTCAAAAATGGCTATGATACAGTACTTAGGGAAAATCTGAAGTATTTATCAGACCTTCCTAACTTACAGATTTTAAAAGTACTAAAACTGTTTCTTAGATTTGGGAACTATCTAGCTCTCTCCATGTAGCTTATTTGTCTAAATAGCAGATATTTAGTTAATTAGCAAATTTAATTTGTGTTTTTCTTTTCCTTCAAGTCATCTCCTAGTAACAGCAACTCATATGTACTGTTTAAGAGAGATTCCGTCACGAAAGGGACTGGCTTACATACAGTCTCGACAGGCACTCAACTCTGTAGTCAAAATCACATCCAAGAAGAAACACCCAGAACTGATCACCTTTAAATACGGAAATAGCAATACTTCAGGAATAGAAATTTTGGCAGTTGAAAGGTAAGACATCTCAGTAGCAGAGATGTAAGTAGTAAAGATATACAGAATGCTGTCAACTGGAAATCAAGGGCATGCTGTAATTCCCAGAATTGAGTTAAAAAGTACAGTTTTTTATTTAAGGATAGATAATTTGGATGTGAAATAGAAAAAAAGAGCTGCCAGCAGAATGAGGAGAGATTACAAGATACAGCAGAGAAGAACTGGTCTGCAACAACAGTTGTTGGGGATGTAATGTGTGCAAGTCTTAAATGAAAATGGATACATAACTATCTGCAGCCCAAAGTATGGATTTGTGAAGACTGGGATTTAAGAGAGTGGTCTGTCTTCTGTGGTATCTTTTTTGAGACATCAAACTCTTCCTGTGTATTGTACAAGGAGTCCAGAAACCTAACATCAAAACTCCAAACCCCTGAAATATGATTCCTGAAAGTTAGGTATTGCCATGCTCAGCATTTGCATGCTTAAGACTGGAAGGAAGTCAGAGGGATGGGTGTATTGGTCTTTTTTCCACTTTTCACTGGTGTAGCCTGTTGCTTTTTGGCAGTATTTTAACAAAGTTGTTGACATCAATTGGATATTGTCTTCTCTTTTTTTAATCTTTTTTTTTTTTCTTCTTCACCTCTCCCTTTGTTTTTCTGTCTTTTGGAGCAGTCTGGTCGAGTGGAAGGTGTCCCTGCCTATGTCAGGGAAGGGGGAACTAGGTGATCTTTAACGTCCCTTCCAACTCAAACCATTCTGTGACTCTGATTTTTCTCATCCTCTTCCTCGGGGAGAACTGTATGCAGTGGGTGCTCTGCTTTCACAAGTGGCAGATGAGTTTCCTAGCTAAGTAGGGAAGTTGTTCTGTGTCTGTTGGCTGCTTAAAATGAAATTAGTTTGGTTGTAAGTCAGACTAAGAAACTAAAGTGTTGCAGAGAAGGTTACCTCATCACCACCTTGTTGACTGGATCAAATCCGTTTTTAAAAGGGAAAAAGAGAGGACCCAGGGAACTACAGGCCAGTCAGCCTCACCTCTGTGCCTGGCAAGATGATGGAGCAGAGCCTCCTCGAAACCATGCTAAGGCACATGGATAACAAGGAGGTGATTGAGGACAGCCATCATGGTTTCACCAAGGGCAAATCATGCCTGATGAACTTGGTAGCTGCCTGTGACGGGGTTACAGTGTTGGTGAACAGAGGGCAGCCAACTGACATCGTCTACCTGGATGTGTGCAAGGCAGTCGACACTGTGCCGCATGACATTCTGGTCTCTAAACTGGAGAGACATGGATTTGACAGATGGGCCACTCGTTAGATAAGGAACTGGATGCACCCAAAGAATTTCTGTCAATGGATCGATGTCCAGGTGGAGACCAGTGACAAGTGGCGTTCCTCAGGGGTCAGTACTGGGGCCGGTGCTGTTTAACATCAAGCTGCGTGGTGTGTTTGACACGCTGGAGGGAAGGGATGCCATTCAGAGGAACCTTGACAGACTTGAGAGGTGGGCCTGGGTGAACTGTACGAAGTTCAGCAAGGCCAAGTGCAAGGTCCTGCATGTAGGTCGGGGAAATCTCAAGGACAGGTACAGGCTGGGCAGTGAATGGCTTGAGAGCAGCCCTGAGGAGAAGGACTTGGGGGTAGTGGTGGAGGAGAAACTTAACTTGAGACAACAACATGCGCTCGCAGCCCAGAAGGCCAACTGTATCCAGGGCCGCATCAGAAGAAGCGTGGCCAGCAGGTCGGTGGAAGTGATTCTGCCCCTCTACTCTGCTCTGGTGAGACCCCACCTGGAGTCCTGCATCCTGCTCTGGGGCCCCCAACACAAAAAGGACATGGATATATTGAAGCGGGTCCAGAGGAGGCCCACGAAGATGATCAGAGGGCTGGAGCACTTCTCCTATGAGGACAAGCTGAGAGAGTTGGGGCTGTTCAGCCTGGAGAAGGCGGCTCTGAGGTGACCTTCTAGCAGCCTTCCAGTACCTGCAGGGCACCTACAGGAAGGATGGAGAAGGAGTTTTTACAGGGACGTGTAGTGAAAGGCCAAGTGGAAATGGTTTTAAACTAAAGGAGGGCAGATCTAGATTAGGTATTAGGAAGAAATTCTTCACTAGGAGGGTGGTGAGGCACTGGAACAGGTTGCCCAGAGAAGCTGTGGCTGCCCCATTCCTGGAAGTGTTCAAGGCCAGGTTGGACAGGGCTCTGAGCAGCCTGGTCTAGTGGAAAAGGTGTCCCTGCCCATCCATGGCAGGGGGGTTGGCACGAGATGGTCTTCAAGGTCCCTTCCAAGCCTTATCATTCTATGATTCTATGAATGAAGAACTTTTCCTTTCCACAATGGCCTATGAAGTACTTGTCAACAGTTCTAAGTTCACAAATGGAAGGTGTTTCATAGTATAAACAGGAATGTTATTTTCTCAGTAGTTTATCATTTTATATATTCCCTTCCTCCTTCCTCCTAGTTTGTGCCAGAGGAAAAATCTAAACTAGAATTATGGAATTGATACTCAAAAATTTTATAGTGAATTAATGGTGGCTTTTTCTAATCTTTTTTTTTTAAGGTATTTGATTCCAAATGCAGGTGATGCTACCAAAGCCATAAAACAACAGATCATGAAAGTATTGGATGCCTTGGAGAGTTAATAACTAAAGACTTTGTAGAGAACAGTTTATAAAGAAGAAGCAAACAAGATACTGTATGTGGACACAAACTGACTGTTTCTCAACTGAATACTAACTTAAGAGAATTGTTCTGTTTGCTGATGGGAGTGCCTGAGTAGCAGGCTTAAGATAGGGTAAATTATTATCAATTTCTGAACATTTTTTTTAATTTTTTATTATATTTTTTTGTTTCAAAAAATGTTTATTATAAAGGTCTGTTTGTTTCATTTTTAATGCAGTCTTAATGTGAGCAATCTGCATCTTTGCAAGAGAAGATGCAGTTGGGTTCGCATTAAGTGTGTTAAAGGAATGAAGCACTGCCAGATAGGGAGAAGCAGTTGTGAAACCAGAAAGGTTTTTAAATTACTGTCCCTTCAAAGTAGAATGACTCCATTGCCTATGGTCTATAAATTTGATTTTGCCTACTGGGCAAAATCAAGGACTCGTAAAAACTTAGGTTTATAAGCAGAGCAGATAAAAATCTTAGAAATACTGTTTCCTTCTCATTTAAAATGGTTAACTGCATCTTGGGCTGCAGATAAATGGAAAAAACGCAAGCAATTTGTAAAATTAACTTTTAAAAAAGTCTTATCCACTGCTAGGTTAAATAATTGGAATTGGTGATAAGGGTATTTTTAAATACCAAAATGAACTGTTCACAATAAGCTTTTATTACAGGGTTGTGATTTTTTTTTTTTAATTATGCAAAATTTTACATTTCATGGGTTGAATCTGTTTCTCTTGTAAAGATGAGTGTGTGCGTTGAAATTGAAGTTAACGCTTCATGACAGAATAAGACAGTTGGAAACAAGTTACCTTGCTCCTCAGAAACAAAATGTCTAAGATAATAATTAGACCTTTAAAAACCTTCAGTTCAGCACAGAAGAGAGTATGTGCTGATCGAAGCTGTATTCTTCAAGAAAATTAAAACACACAAATAAAGCAGAGAGATTCCTGTTATATGTATTACTTGTGATAAATGTATTCTTTACCTGTTGCCTTCATTGATTCAAGCATTTATTTATATTCTTTTAACTAACATCATCTATATTAGTTAATGTTTGAGAGATGGCAACTATGTGATTGTTTATTAGCAGCTTTCCATTTGTTCCAAGAACGGTTCTCTTGTTAAAAAGCTCAATACAGGAATGTCCTTATGGCCAAGGCATAGCATCTCTGTAGACTGATGTGTAAATTACCAAAAACTGTGAAATAAAGGTAATAGGGATTAGCTTTGCAGTGTGAAGTTTTTCCAAGTATTTGATTCAAAACCTGTGAATTGGGGCATCATCAGGAGGTAAAATAAATTAAACTGGCCTTTATAAAAAAGTTATTCTAAGTTATTTTACTAGGAATCAAGCTAGGGCACCTTAATTCTGGAACTAATTACTTTTTTTTTTTTTTCTTAGTATCTGAGTAAACACCAATAGAACTTGAACTGTTGAAGATACTTGCATGAAATTGCACCTGGGCCAATGCTCATGTATTTATAGTTTTGCCCAAGAGCTGTTGTATTACATTTTCCTCTTCCTACTCCCTTCTGAAAATATGCTGAAGAGCCTCTGACTCTGTACACTCTTCAGCAATGAGATTTTTTCATGTAAAGATGTTTGTGTTACTGTTTATAAACTACAGTTGTAAATAAAACAGTACAATTTGAACATAACTTGTTCTGTCAGAAAGCATTTAGTTGCATACTGTGTGAATTCTCTGAATCAATTAACAGTTTTTCCTGAAGGTATTTTGTAAATGGAAGTGAATTTGGTCTTTGGAGTGGAAGAAGCTGATTACGGATCATAGGGAGCTACTGTCGGTGACATCTTAATGTAAGTATTTTGGAATTTAGGCTAATTTCATTAAATACTCTTGGGTGAGCCATAGTAAGCATTCGTGGAAAGGTCAAAATGACTTAACAAATGGTCTCTGCATAAATTCCAGACTTCTCAGCATCATATTTTTATATTCTGAGGATGTTGACAACATGATACAACACATTTCTCCTAGTCATGCAGGGCAGGGGGGGCGAGGGGGATTGTAAAAAATATACTCAGTTGTTAAACAGGTGTATTTGGGCATTAAATATCGAAAGCGGGTAATATGTGTGCTTCTCTGAGGACAAATACAGATCTTTTGGATCTACAGTAAGTAAAGCTACAGTAAGTTCTTAAATCTCTTCTGTGTAGAAACGTATAATCCAAGCCATTAAGAGGCTAATTATTAATTCTTAAGGCAATGTGCACGTTATCGACAGACACCTACCTTATCTGACTAAGCTCAGTCCAAACTATGAATAATTTCAATGGTGTTTATGCATCTCTGCCAACAATTTAAAGGCTACTTTTGCCTCCTGGTGTACATACCTGTAGTTAGTGTATTTATTACAAAACTTGTACAGCTAAGCAGAAATTCAAATGATAGTACTGGAGTGACAGTTTTTGAAAAGAAAAATCAAAACAGTATGCTATTTCCTGCCCCTTTCTCCAAGGAATTTTTTTTAGAGGTTATTTGCCAAAGGTTTGCAGGATTTTGTTTTATTTTGCATGCACTGCTGTCTATATTGTTGAGTATAAGATGACAGCTGCTATGTTGCTGGGGTTTTAATTTTGATTTTTGTTTATGTTAGGAAAGAGGTCTGTAGCAGGAAAGAAAGACACTGTTTTCTGAGTAAGCTTTCCTGCCAAACAGAAGCTCTTACCTTTGTGTTTCATAGCCAGGGTTAGTGCTTCTGTGCTCACTGATGGGTCTTCAGTTATCTCACAAATTCTTTTAGATTCAGATCTGTATGAGAATTTTTACAGAACTTTATATGTGTTACCCACCAAAAATACTGTGACTGTGGAGATGCAATTTTATTTCCATTGCCTTTTCCAGATGTAAGTAAAGATTCCTTGCTGTTCTTTCACTTTAGTTCCAGTTAGGCCTTACACATGGGTCTCGGAAGTGTTTGTAGTTTTTCCTTCCAACTGCATTTTGGCTGTAGTTTCAAAAGTTTTGATGCTGTCAAATAACCTTTTCCAATCTAGGTGTAGTCTACTGAATGGCAGAAAAGCTTCCCCTT
>KL256720.1:2560-24678 GCA_000699545.1 Podiceps cristatus | reverse complement strand
CTGCGTGGTCCGGTTACCATTCGAGGTTAAATCACGACATTGGAGAGGTGCTTGGTAACCTCTAGGAGCCAATTGCTTATCCTTGTCATCTTTCTTACCTCATCCTCCGTAAATCTTAGGCAAGGTTGCTCCTCCACTGTAGTGTTTCCTTGTTTTGGGTGTCTCACAGCCCCAGTCTGTTTCCCTGTTGGGAGAGCAGGGAGGGAGATGGCTAGTAGGGTTGCTGCAGCCGCGCTGCTGCCCTCCTGCTGCAGGGGTGCAGGCCTGCTGCTCATCTCCGTGTAAACAACACCATCCCTCAGCACATACCAGTTGTATTTCCAAATCGTGTCTGTGCCTTGTCAGCACATGCTCCTTTCTTAACCCTTGTTTTATTGTTTCTTCTAGTCGTCTTCCATATAAACATTTCTGTTCATACTTCATTTGTACCGGTCTGTCTCTGTTAGACAGGGCACAGGATGCAGTGTCACTGCATCCTCTGTCAGAAATTTCCATGCTCAGGAGCAAGCGCGGGGAGCATTGCGGCAAGGTCGGTACTGCACCCACAGCACGCCTGCCTGAGTCGGGTGTTGCAGGTGGCAGCTGCAGCTCTGACTTTCCCTGCCCAAGCAGAGCATTACTTGCCAGTCCACGTTTACTCCAGTGGACCTTGTAGCCTGTGGGACGAAGGAAGATAACTCACTCAACGAGTTCTTGTACAGCTGTGAGCAGAACCAGCCTGAAAGGGAAGGTGAGAGGGTTGTAGGCAGTGTGCGTCTGGATGGAGAGCATGCAGATGCAAGGTACATGGTGCTGATTTACCGAAGCACCTTGTGTCTCAATTTTAGGAAGGGATTTCCACACTGAAAATGAAATTTATTGAATGAATCTTAAGCAAGATGAGGGTGATGTGTACCTATTTCCAGACAGTCTTGATGGTAGTCTGTGAGAGAAGCAAAAAGGGGAATGTCTTTTAAGTGGTAAACTTTGTGCGTGCAAAGATTGGGTGTAGTGATAAGTTTTCAGGACACTGTGTCCTGTTTTGTGTGTAGCACAGATTTCTCTTTTTCCAGGCAAAATTTAGCAGTTATTAAAGTTAAAAGCCTTTGTGAGAGTAGTCCTTTCCCTTCATCTCTGCAATTACCTCTTTGTAACTCCTTTTCAAACCTGAACTCAGTCTTCATTTTGTGAGAGCCCTTCTCTACCTTCATGCTTCCAGGCAGAGCAGACAGGGCCACTTGTATCCTTTAACTTTCCAATTTCTCATTAACTTCCTCATGGATCTTTCCTGTAAACATGCTTTTGCAGAATTTACCTCTGCTATTATGCCAGTGTTGACAGTGACCTCTGAGCAAGTTTAAGATAGCATGTCGGTGGTGCCCTCTCATATGTAAGGTTTTATTTTGTGCCTTTTGTCTTACCTTTGTACTCTTGTACATGTCAGTCCAGCATAGGCTCATGGAAGTCAGTCTCCTCAGGTGATTGCCTTATGGTACTCTGTACTGAATGGTTGACATCATCCTTGTGTTTCATCACCCTTGTGTTTCAGCGGAGGAGAAGGCTCGCGAGGCGGAGAGTAAAGCCCGTGCCCTTGAGCTGCGCCTAGGAGGGGATCTCACGCGGGAGTCCAGGGTGAGCCTTGTGCTAAGGCAGCATGTCACAGACACTGAGGGACGGCTCAGAGCACTGGCTTGGAGCTGCTGCCAGCTTGGAGCAGCCCTGGCTGGTCAGCGCCCGGTGGCAGCACCCAGTGTATAGGTTAAGCAGGTGGTGAATTCAGTTGGCGGTGAGTTGCCAGCCAGCAGTGTTCAGGCAGCTCTGTGGTCTCACCACCACTGGACGTGCTTCAACATCTACGTGTGACTTCCAGCCTAAGCGAGAAGCGTGCCAACATTCCCCTGCCCACAGCCTCCAATATATCCTGAGTGGGAAGGCAGCCCCCAGCATTTCATTTTATGTCAGCCTCTGCAGAAGAGGCCAGGGGAACGTGAAGTGTTTGAACGGAAGTAAAATTGGGTGCTTTTTGGCTGTTCCCGCTCCCTACCTGCGTAGCTGGCTCCGAAGCATTTGGGCAGGGGCTTTTAGAGAGGGGCTGTCTGCTTCTTCCTGGTGGGACTGTGGCTCTTGCCGGGGGCAAGGCTGAGACCCAGACCACTCCTGGGTGGGAGGAGGGCTTGCAGGGATGACACCAGCTTAAAATCACTGTGCTTCCTGTTGGCATCTAATGGAAGCACAGCATCCAGGTACCTTGGCTGTTTCCCTGTGCCTCTACGCCCTCTGATTCCAGTTAACTTAGACATTATCTTCCAAGCAACTTTGTAGCTGCTTAAGCAACCCAGCAGCAAGTGCTGCCTTAAATGTAAAGGCTGCTGATTGTTGCCCTCTACCGTCAGGAATTCTTTACATTTCAAACATTTCTGAGATCTTCCTGAAGGGGGGGGGGGGTTCTCCGGGAGGGGGGGGGGGGGGCAATCATAGAAGTGAGTTCGTTTCATGAATTTCACAGCAGCAGTATTACTGTGTGGTGCCTTTTTGCAGGTGACACTACGTCAAGTCCAAAACTCTGCGATAACCATGCGCCGGGAGGCTGATGTCAAGAAAAGGATCAAGGATGCAAAGCAGCGGTGAGTGCAAGGTGGTTCAAAGCTCTGTTTTTTCCAGGCTGTTCACTCCACATGCTCAAATGTCTCTCCTACTTTGCTTGTGTGGTGGAGGGAGCAGTTCTGCTCAAAGCTTAAACATCTGTGGGCATCCTGTGTGCCCCGGCTCTTAAACCAAGGGGAGTGAGTTTGCTATTCTGGTTGCTTCTGCTGTTCCCCTCTGACTTGCTGAACAACATCTTTGGATTTGACTTGTTTTCTGTAGATGATTACCTGGTTTTCACATCAGCTTTTTTCACTCTTTTGCTTTTTCCTCTGCAGGTGAGATTCAGGGAGGCAAACAAATGTTAGCAAGTTACAGTTAAATGGCTTTTAGAGTTGTAGAGATGTTCTCTAGACACTTGCTGAGTTCTGTTATAGTCAGTGCTATGAAATCCCAAGGCATTGTTCTACGTTAGCTCTGGTTGCAATTAACTTCACTATCAATGTACTCACAGGAATATTTCACTCTGTGTATACAGAATCTTTTTGCAAATTTGTCATATACATTTCACAAATGAAGTTGTAACCAGAAACACTCTTAAATACTCTTAAAACAAATACCGAGTCTGAGAAAGTTAGGGATTTGTACATACCAAGTCTCCATTCCCACCTAGTTGTTTTGCATGCTACTTTACATGGCTGCTTAGGGCAGAACTATCCCAGGCTTGTTGCCAGAGGTAGATCTAATGCATCTTAAGATGCTAAAAATAAATAAATAAATACAGCTTTAATTAAAAAGTGCTAGAGCTGTGATCCGAAGAATGCTGAAAGTCTTGGGAGAAGGTATTTTCTTCAGCTTCCATGTACAGCTTCTCTTTTAATTCTTGGTTTTGAAGACACTAGTGCATAAAGTAAAATGTTGTGAATGGTCTTCTGGCCTTTTTGCCAATGGGCAAAATACTTTTTAATTTTATAAAGCTGAACAACAAACAAAGAACTTGGACAATATAAATTTATTTGAAAACAGCTTCTCTATGCCCGTTATTGACTAGTTGGAAATGAGAGATTCCAAGTTTTCTTGGGTGCTCAGCCAGCTCTGGGCAGGCATGTGATTTTCCCCGTGTCCCTGCATTTGTCGCCAGTGATCAGAGACAGTTCAGAGAGTCAGGCTTTTCCATAATCTTGTACTTTGTCCAGAAAATGGAAGGAATTCCTGAAAAATGTGTATAATAGGAAACCACCTGTACGAAACAGTTTCTGTAGCCTCTCAGAAAACTCTTGAGTTATAGAGAACATCCTAGGACACTTTCCTGCTTTTCTCTGGTGCTGAGTGCATCAATGAAGGAAATGCTTTCTGGTTTCCAAAGCCCATGTTAGGCCAGGTTATAAATCCAGGGGATACAATGGATACTAAAGTTCTAGTAATAAAATCCCGGGCTTTTGGCCCACCACTTAATTTTTCACTGTTGGGATGATAATTTTGATTTCCTGTCATCTCTGATAAAAATGAGGAGATGTCCTTCCTATTTTATAGGTGAGTGCATGTTGTTGCTTGAAATTTAAGGCCTTAGATCCTTTTTCAGAACTTAGAAGAAGAAAATTGATCCCTGAGATGGATTTTTTGCCACACCTAACTCAGGCTGTCAAATCACAGTTGTTCACCTGAAGGAGCTGAGACCAAAACGCTAACGTTCCAGCCCAGCTTCTATGTTGGCAGTGTTCAAAACACACCTTGGCAAAGGCTTAGGTTTAAAATTACTGAAAGCTGCTACTCCAGGTGTTTTCCTAGTAACTTATTTGAGAGTCATCTGTTTTAAAGGAAGGTGTGTTACATGGTACCTTTACATCTGTGTGGGGAAGGGGATGGCTTTATACAGAAAATGAACATGAAATGAATCTGTTTCAGGGATTTATTTTGAGATGCGTGACTGGTAAGACAGACTTACATCTTAGATCTGCAGATTATGATTGTGCAGTGCTCATGCATGCACAGCTCAGACTCTTTTAATATCTGCTACTAGTAGACAGTCGACAGATCAGAATTCCACTATCTTCAACTCCTCACTTAAGAAGTCAAATTCCTAATTGGGATAAAGCACATAAGTGCTAAGAATTTGATATGGAGGGAAAAATAAAGGTCAAAAATGAGAGGAGTGGCTAGGACAGTGGTATAGACGATGCCTTGCAATAGTTAAAAGTTTGGACCCCACTCTTGATGATACCTTCAGCCTGAAACTGAGGATCCTCATTATGAAAAACCCTCAGCATGGATTTCATGGAAGCTGTGGAACCTACATAATTTAGTCTGTTAAAGAGCAATAGTTCTTTTTGAGAGACATGGAGATTTTGTTTGATTTGTAACACAAAGAGATCTAAATCTCTTGAGGGTTTGTGCATCGCAGGAGATTCATTTCTTGATAATCAGGTTCAGATTCAGAAATCTGTATGTGCTTACAAACATACTTGAGGCCAACTTGTGTTGAAGTCATCTGCTGTGTAGATAAAGTAGAAATCATACAAATTGCTATCCTGTCATTTCCAGAAATAAAAGCTCTGCTTGGGCTGTGTGTTGTATCTTCCAGCTTTCAAACTTAAAATAATAGCATTGTAAAACTTGCCACAATGAGAACTTTCCCAGAACCAGAATATCAAGATTGTAGTTTTGTATTAAAATCTTAATTTCCATGCTTTATCTAGCATAGAGATCTACATCTAGAAAATACAAACCAAAATAGCATTAGAGAAGACCAGTCTGCACCTAACAGTACTTTCATAAAACTGGTTTTTGAACAAGCAGTTCTGAAATAAAAAACAGAATCCATTCTTGAAGGAGGAAATATATCCAAAAGAATAATTAAATTCTGTGAACAGATACTGTCAAGCCTAAATTGGTGTCTGTGTTGCAAAGTTTTTTGTATTTTGTTTCTATTGCACATTCAACAAAACACTTCATGTGCTTTAGAAATAGCAGACTGCAGGACGGGTGTTAGTAAACCCGTAATGCTCAAAGGTGCAGGATTTCCTTACCCTCTGTCTAATGACAGCAAATAAATTATTTTTAACATCTCTGAGGCCATGTTTCATTATTTTACAGGGCGCTGAAGGAACCCAAAGAACTGCATTTCATCTTTGGTGTGAATATTGAGCAACGCGAACTGGATGGCATGTTCATTTATAACTGCAGTCGACTGATAAAGATGTATGAGAAGGTGGGCCCACAGCTGGAGGGTGGCATGTGAGTTCCTGGAGATTTTTCAGCAATCTTTCTGCTTAAGCCTGGCATGTTCCTACAGATTACTTAGGCTGCACAATAACCTTGTTCTGCATTAATCATACTTTCAGCATGAGGCTTATTCACTTTTTTAGCCTTTAGTTTGGATTCTGATAAATAGATTATATTTTAATATTTCCCAGTATTTTCCTGGTTTCTTGATAGAGTTCTCTACACAGATTCTGGTCATACCTGCAGCAGTATGAGGCTTTTGTGCTCAGTACTTGCATTTGGGGCTGATGAATGCTGGTATCATACTGCTTCATTCTAGGGATGGGGCAAACAGGTCTTGAAAGTGAATACAAATATTTGAACCCACTTTAATTTTTTTCATACTGGCTTCAGTCTGATTTCATTCTGAAACCTGGTAAATTAAAACCAATACTGCTGCAGGAATGAGTGGGTGGGTGAGTGAGCGTGTGTGTATAACCTGCTATTTTTAATATTGTTTCTCTGAACAGTGACCTGGTAGTTTAATGTTTGTGCCCATGTGTCCCTCTTCCCAGGGCATGTGGTGGAGTAGTAGGTGTGGTGGATGTGCCCTATTTGGTTCTGGAGCCAACCCATAATAAACAAGACTTTGCTGATGCCAAAGAGTATCGACACTTGCTGAAGGCCATGGGAGAGCATTTGGCTCAGTATTGGAAGGATGTTGCTATAGGTAATGAAGCTTCACAATTACCAGGGGCTGTAAGGGGAAACTTTCGTGGCTGGAAGGCAGCTAAGGAGGGAGGGGCGGGCAGCCAGGAATGCAGGTGGTGATTTTTGTGGTAATGGCTCCGTACCGAGTGGAGGCTTGTTTGTTTTCCAGCCCAGAGAGGTATCATCAAGTTCTGGGATGAATTTGGTTATTTGTCAGCAAACTGGAACCAGCCTCCATCTAGTGAACTGCGCTACAAACGCCGGAGAGCCATGGAGATCCCTACCACGATTCAGTGTGGTGCGTCTGACCAGGCAATTTAGGAGGCTGGTCCTCCTTGGGGAAGCGGGGAGGGACTCCTGGCTGCAGTTGAGGAGCAGCTAAATGGGTAGGAGATTTGAGATGACCTTTGCTATCAATATCCCCTTCTAGGGCTTGTCTCCTTCCATGATTTGCCTTTGCCTGCACTTGATAGTATGCTTAGACATCTTGGCATAAGGTTCCTTTCCTGCACAGTTTACTAACTGTGATGTTCTTCAGGTGCCCCTACAGAACGGGGCAGGTATGGCCAGTAGCAGTGTTGAGAATGGGCTTAGAAATGTCATATGAACTGGAACTGGCCAAAGGCACTCATCCCAACACTAGAATAAGATCTGAAACTTCCCCGTAGGGGATGGAAAGTGGCCAGGTAACTTGTATTCTGATGGACTGGCCTGCTAATCGGTACTAGGTGTGAGTACAGAAGGGAACCATTTACAGTCAACTTCCAAATTTAATGCAAGTTCTCTTCTGTGCACCTCTGAACAGGTCTGGCTGAACCCTTACTGGCGTAAGGGAGATCTCAACACAACCACTTTGTCTCTTAGTAGAGGGACACCAAACTCCCTCGACCTCATTTTCCCCCACAGGTCTGGGGGATGAGAATGTAGCAAGGAATGTGAGGCCAGTCTTGTGGAATTATTTTGTCAGGCTCTCCTGCCTTGATGGTTTTCTCAGTCCTTTCCAAGTTCCTCCCAAAGAGGAGGGGTTTTCCTGTCATTCTTCTTGTCCTCTGCTGTTGACATCCTTCCAGAACCTGATTGAAGAATGTTTGCATTTTCTTGGCAAAACTTGGGGGTTTTTAAGCTTCTGATTTCCTGGTAGGCCAGCAGTGCTCTGGAGGCCACACCCGTCTTCCTGGTTCAACTAAATTTTACTGGATTTTTTTGTTTGTTTGGGGTTTTTTTTGTTGGATAAATCTCTGACTTGTGTTGATATCAGTAAGAGACAGCCTGACTTTTGAGATGAGCAATGATTTCAGGACTGTCTGTTCAGTTTGGTTTGTACATGCTGTCATTGCAGCCATGATATGATGAGGTCCTCTGGTATTGGTTGATGCCAGGCTTCATCAGATTCTTGTTATGGATGCCTTGTACAAGATTTGAGGTCTTCCTCCAAGCATTTTGTGGGCATGAAGCAATAATTGACTCAGTGTATCTTGTGGCTGTCTCACCTTTTTTTTTTTTTTGTCCGTTAGTCTTACTGTCGTTGGATATACTTTGGAAATTGGTGTGGTCCTTGGGTGTTGAGCAGTGCTATGGAAAAAATGATTTTGTGGCTCAGGCTGTATATTTCTGACTTGCAAAGTGTTTGTCTAACAGATGTATGTCTGAAATGGCGGACTCTCCCGTTCCAGCTGAGTTCAGTGGAGAAGAATTACCCTGATAGCTGGGTGTGCTCTATGAACCCTGATCCTGAACAAGACAGGTAAGAATCAGTTAATATAAAGACTTTTCTGCAGTGTGCCTTACCTGCACATGGTGGGTTTTTTTCGATTTTGTCTTTGTTTGGGTTTTTTGGGGTTTTTGTACTGGTCATCTGTTCTTTGAGAACAATTGGAGGGATAGGCAGTAATTCTGTGCATTTGAGCTGTGCTCACAGTCTGTGAAAAAGTAGCAATGATGGATGAATTTGGAGCTGACACGTTGGTGGGCATTTGTGCAGTATACAAACTTCAGAGTGCACCCTCAGTGAGTTTGTAGATGGTACCAAACTGGGGGGAGTGTCTGATATGCCAGAGGGTCATGCATCCGTCCAGAGGGGCCTGGACAGGCTGGAGAAATGCACCAACAGGAACCTGATGTGATTCAACTAGGAGAAGCACAAAGTCTTGCCCCTGGGGAGAAACAACCCCCAGCACAAGTATATGCATGGAGCAGAGAAAGCTCAAGGGGATCTTATCAATGTATATAAATTCCTGAAGGCAGGCTGCAAAGAGGACGGAGCCTGTATTTTCTCAGTGGTGCCCAGCGGCAGGACCGGAGGCCGTGGGCACAAACTGGAGCACAGGAGGTTCCCTCTGAACATCAGAAAACACTTTTTCCCTGTGAGGGTGACCGAGCCCTGGCACAGGTTACCCCAGGAGGTTGTGCAGTCTCCATCCTTGGAGATATTCCAGGACATGGTCCTGGGCAACCAGTTCCAAGTGGCCCTGTCTGAGCAGAGGGTTGGACCAGGTGGCCTCCGGAGGCCCCCTCCAACCTCAGCCAGCAGTTTGGTGTTTTGTTTTTCTGCACTGCCACTGGAAATATGATTATAGCCTTAGTTTATGCATGTTAATCTTAATGTAGGTAGCATAGACAGCGATTGAAGAATAGTCATAAGAGCAGAGTGGGAGCGATAGGTGTTCAGTGGGTCTTTGCAGTTGTCTTTGTTCCTACTATAGCTCCAATGCGTTAGACACATGAACAGCAGCAACACCTCTTGAGTTGCAGGGAGCCCAAGAATGACATTTTGCACGCTTGAGGGAGCAACACATTGATTCATTTACCAACAGCGTGCTTCACCATTATAAAATTTAGGTAGAACCTAGTCATTTATTTGAATGAGGAAAATGATTGTTCTAGATTGCTGCATCTCTCTGGAGAGAGACACCGCTAGAAGCTGATTCTTGTCTTTGTTGTATAACAAGGGAAGCTGCTCAGCTGTAATTCAGGTGCCTTGGCTCAGTGCTTAAAGACAAAGAGAATTAGTCAAGGTGGTAACTTTTAATTGGAATAAAAATTTTAACATCTGTGGCTGAAAAGGCTACAAAGAAGTGTTGATGTTGATATTTGGAAAGTATTGATTTTCTGGCTTCGTCCTTTTGGCAGCTGTCATTGGAAGAATACCAGTGCTAACTTCCCTGTTGCTCCATGTTTTTGTGCCCTGGTGCGGAGCTACAATGAATGTGGTTGTGCTGAGGGTGTTCTCCGACTAATCTGCTGGGGCAGGGCCAAATCTGCAAGACCAAGAAGAGGCTGCCACACCACCAGCCCCCCAGGTGGAAGCAGTAGTGAGGGTGGGAATGTGTTGCTGATAGACACACACACAAAGACAGACAGACCATGCACATAGGCATGTCCAACCACACAGATAACACAGGCAGGCACACACAGCACTCACGCAAACCTCACCAGCAGCCTCACCCTTCTCAGCCAGTCAGGAGGAAGGACTGCTAGTGGAAATGCTCACATCTGTATCTGGCCTGTGGATCCAGTCCCTCTGGTTGCTTGCTCGGGGATAGATGAGCCCCGAGGCCTGCAGCCCCCAGGGGTGAGTGGTAGAGACCTCCTCATGTGGACATAGACAACACGAACACACTACAGACCTCTCAGTGTCTCACCTTGGGCACACTCTCCATCCTGTAGCAGATCTGGATCCTTCCTCTTCCCAGGTGCCTCCTGCTTAGAGGCACCCACAGCTCTGCCTATGACCCAGTACCTGTCTCCAGCAGACAGGCAGGTCTTGCTGGTCCATCCAGTAGTCAGCTCCTGTGGGCTTGCCCTTAGACACCCCCTCCCCTTGCTCCTAGGCTACCTCCTCACTGGTTCGTTTGGCCCGACATTTGATGTGAATCACACATTCATGTGCATACCTGCAGTCGCTGTGGCTGGGGACACCCAGACACAGAGGCCCCTGCAACTGGTGGTTCCACTCCAGCTGCTGGCACTCAGCCCCCCAAACACACAGGCGCATGCAGAAGAGAGCCCCTTGCCCAGGAAAACAGATAAGGAGTTTACTACAAAGATGATCGTACTGCCCAGCCAACTGTTTATGTACAACTGGCCCATTTTTGCCTTCTATTTCTCTGTTTTCCCATGTTTGTTTCTCCCCAAATCATCTCAGTCTCTTCCTTTACCTGCTTTTGGTTCCTGCCATCGGTCCCAAAGATGCTTTGGAGAGCCACTCCTGTTGACTGGACACTTGTGCTGAGGCTGCCCTAGGACAGCCCTGGCAGGAACCCAAACAGAGTGTCTGTTCCTCTAAATACCTAATTTGCATTCCCTGAGCTGCCTTTGGGCCTCAGGGCTTGTGAAAATGGGCTTCCTATGGGCTGGTGGCTCATGGGGTGGCCTGGGAGCAGCCAGGTGTCGTGGTTTAACCCCAGCCAGCAACTAAGCACCACACAGCTACTGATTTGCATCCTCCAGTTGGATGAGGGAGAGAATCAGAAGAGTAAAAGTAAGAAAACTCATGGGTTGAGATGAAGATAGTTTAATAGGTAAAGCAAAAGCCACTCATGTAAGCAAAGCCAAACAAGGAATTCATTCACTCCTTCCCATCGGCAGGCAGGTGTTCAGCCATCTCTGGGAAAGCAGGGCTCCATCGCACGTAACAGTTACTTGGGAAGACAAACGCCATCACTCTGAACTCCTTCCTTCTTCCCCCAGCTTTCTCTGCTGAGCATGACATCATACACTATGGAATATCCCTTGGGTCAGTTGGGGTCAGCTGTCCCGGCTGTGTCCCCTCCCCACTCTTTGGGCCCCCCAGCCTCCTCACTGGTGGGGTGGGGTGAGGAGCAGAAAAGGCCTTGACTGTCTGTAAGGACTGCTCAGCAGCAACCAAAACATCCCTGGGTTATCAACGCTGTTTCCAGCACAAATCCAAAACAGCTTTATGCCTTATGCTTCTTATACTGTGGAGAAAATTAACTCTATCCCAGCCAAAACCAGCACACCAGGGAAGGGTGTTACTCAGGTTCTCCCACCTGCCATTGTCTTTGTGCTCTTTTGTGTATGTGCAGATGAGCAACCTAACAGGAATTTTATTTACTAATGAAAGAGTTTACATTTTGTATTTGCAATACCTTGAAAATTTGGAGAGGTTTGGCTGCATTTCATGTGAGAACATATTGGGACATTGGTTGGAACGACTTAAAGCTTCTCTGTAGTGTGCACAAGCATGGTGTCATCCGACATCCCCCTTGCAGGGAGGTGGGAAAGGGGAGGTGAGGTGCTTTGGACAGGTGATCCAAACTTCTGATCATTTCAGCTTCTTCAAAAGGGATCTCAGGAGTCTGACTCTGGGAGGATAAATAACTATTGAATATTTGAATACTTCTGGATTGAGTAGGCTCATGTGCACTTTCCAACAGTGAGTGCAGTTGTGTCCTTTTACACGAGGCAGAAGGTTTTTTACAGAAGTTGCACTAGCATTCCTCTGGCTTGGTTGGTGCCAGTAGAAAGCAGGGCTTCCTTGCAGTTGCTGCACTTCTGAACCTCCTTTCCAAGTGCTCTACTGCCTAAAGTTTCTTGCTGTGTCCTTGTGCCATGAGTTTGGGCACCTTGACCATGTGCCCCGGCTGTTCCATTCCAGGTATTTGTACTGTCAGAGGGAGGACTGAGGATTTGGGAAGCATTGCTGTTGCCACCATGGGTGGGGGGCCTCAAGATTGTGCACCATAAGGGTTTGTGCAGAGTCTCATCCAGCCAGGTTGAAGCACTGCCAGAGTTGACGTTCAGACTCTATCCTGGTATCAGAAGACCACGTGGTGGTTTTGGCTGCCTCAGCATTGTCTGCCTGCATTGTGTCTGCTGTTGGCACTGAGCTGTTCCCCACCCTTCTGATTTGTCCACCTACATCTCAGTTTCTGCTGGTGGCATGTTGTCCTGGATCATGGGAGCTGAATGCCCTTCTCCGTCTCTGTCATGTAAAGCAGTTACCCCTTCCGATGCCACAGTCTGTCTTGGGATCAGCACTGAGTGGCACCATCACTCACTTTGTCACAGAGAAGGCAGCGTGTCTGTGTCACACTTCAGTGTCAGGCTCGCTCTCCTCCCTTTTCCTACCTAATATCCAGTTGGGTCCGAAACAGCACTTGGACTTGTGGCTGAAACACTAGCTGAAGGTGGCTCTCTGGCTTGAATCTCCTTGAGCATCACCAAAGTCTTGGTGCTGAGTTGCAGGTTATCCTGGCTGCAAAGATAATTCCTGTTTTCTGACTTGCTGCCTCCAGTGATGCAAACTGTGGTTTTGAATGTCATGAGTAGTCTTATTTTTTTCCTGTCAGCAGAACTAACAGGTGCTTTCATACTTTCTGGTGCTGTAAGATACAGCTTAGCAGTGTTTTGAGCCTCAGTCCGTGCAGTGGCACAAGAGATGGCATTTCTCTGCTGGGAAACTTGCATATGGTGCCACTTGCTGTTAATAGGTTTTACTTACTAAATGGAAAGGAAGTCTATAAAAGGAGGGACTCATATGAAGACATAAGTTGATAAGAAGGAAAAGTGCTGTAAAAGTCCAGAGTACAGAAACAGTATAGAAAACCAGTCACAACTGTTCTAAACTTTGTTTAGCTCCTGAGCTCTGAACTGGTAATTCCCAGCGTAAATGCCTTGCTTTTTAGTAACTGTACTGTTAACCCTTAAATTGTATACGTTTCCCAAGAAGAAAACTACCAGGTTTGAGATTGCGGCTACTGCAGAAAGGAGAGTGGTTTTACTCCTGCATTTGGAATGGGACGTGGGGACAATGCTGTGTGTGTGATGCAGTCCAGGTTCTGCTGTCGTTGCTGAGGTTGCCTTGCATTCCCCTCATGCTAGATGTGAAGCTGCAGAGCAGAAGCAGAAGGTACCACTGGGAACTCTAAAGAAAGACGTGAAATCACAGGAGGAAAAGCAGAAACAACTGACAGAGAAAATCCGCCAGCAGCAGGAAAAGCTGGAAGCTCTGCAGGTGAATCTGGAGGTCTCCACCTAAGCACAGCAGGTTTGAGGGACCTCATAGTGCAAATGGCTGATGCCGAGTCATGTCTGTCTCAGCTTCTAATGCCACTTGTGTTCCTTTGTGGGGCAGGGGTCATTTTAATAACAGAAAACAAGTACCTCAGCTTGTATTTCTTTTTCTGCTAGGAAAATGGGAGTGACTGTTGGTGTTTGGTTAAAGGGATGTCTCTTGAAGGACACAGAACACACCTTCTTAGAACTGTTGATTTTAAACTGGAAAACTGTTTGCTGGGCTGGGTTCAGGCAGGCTCTGACAGCTTTTAAAGATGGCCTTTATGATTTTTTTATTTTTTTTTTTAATAGAAAACCACTCCAATTCGATCTCAAGCTGACTTAAAGAAACTGCCTCTGGAAGTGACGACACGGCCTGCAGGGGAGGTAAACGGGATGCCACTGTAGGCTTTGTACTCCTCTGTGCTGTTCTTAGCTGCTCGGAAAAGCAGTGCTTGACTCTTCTGTCCTTTCTGTCTCTGTACCCTCACTTGTGTCAGAACACCCAGTCACAGACCCGTCCTCAGCGCCCGCGATCTCCTCCTTTACCTGATGTAATCAAGAATGCTCCCAGCAGACCACCGCCATCTATGTCTCTTCCCAAGTCTATCAGTCAGCTGAAAAAGAGCTCTTCAGCTTGGCCAAATACCAGCACTCCTAAACTGGCAAGCATGCTCTCCAAGGAGGAGGCCAGCACTTCCAGGACACAGCAGCACACTGCGACAGCTGGGAAGTCTAACAGCACTTTAAAAATGGTTGCCAAACCAGCTACAACAATGAAACCGTCCTCTGCTGTCCTGCAGAATCCCAAAAGCTCACGTGAGACACCCAGTCCAAAAGCTGCCAAGGTGCCAGCGCTAAAGAAATGTGCCACTGTCAAATGCCAACAGGTGAGACTCGATGGGGTGAAAACTGTCGTCTCCTTACCTGTTATTCTGCATAGCTTGTCTTGCTCTGTCACATGGGATTTGCACTGTAGTTCCCGCGCAGGACAAGATGACTTTTACTTTACTCTTGGGTTAGAGTGCCATTCTACACCCCTTGCAAAAACTTGTTTCCTCTCTTTCCTTTTAGACCAGACTTTTTCCCCAGACAAAAAAGAATGCAGAGTGGCGGGGTGAGCATTTGCATGATCATGTAGCACCTGCTAAAACCTTCTGGAAAAGCTAATGAACTATCAAATGAAATACTGGATGCTGAGCATTTTTTTTAACATGGCTGAAAGGAGGTTTTGGTTGGTAGCATGCTGGAAACTAGAGCTCATTTGCTTCCTACAGGCCTCCACCACTCGGAAGAGGACCTTGAACACTACAGAGGATGGGTCTGAGGAGGAGGGGGAGCACAAGAAGGAGAAAACAAAACGGGGCAAATTTGTGGCAGTGAAAGAAGAGAAGAAGGATTCCAGTGAGGTGGTGGTAGAGGTGAGAGTGCACTGCTTTCCCCAGCAGAAGGTATTGGTCAAGTACTTATAATCTTGTTGGGAGGCAGCTAATCTGAGCTCTCTCTGCTCACAGCTCACAGACAGTGCTGGGGAAGAAGAGCTGGCGGAACTGAAGAAAGCTCAGAAAGGTGAGAAATTAACCCTTGAACTGCCTCTGGTATCTAACACGGTGGAAAAGAACTGTTGCAGAACTAGACTCACTGGTTAAACATCTGATTTCATTAACAAGCTTTTTCAGATAAGAATTGGTGTAAATTAGGGTTCCATACACGGAGATAACTTTAACTCGCATGAGACATTTTGGCCGGGAACCCTTTGATAGACAAGAGGCAACTATGGTGTGCGAAGATCTGTGATCTGAGGGCTGCATCATGTTAATGGGTGGGATGCTTGGCTGTGTGATGTAGATTGATGTTGGGCTCACCCTTCCTAACTGAATATATCGTGGAGCTACATTAGCTGGGAAAGGCTGAGGACTGTATGTAGACCTGCTGTGCTCTTGTGAAAGAAGAAGGGCTGAGAGACCCTCAGGAAAGGTGATAGCCAGGATGGTATTGCACCTTCTGCCAGAGCAGGGCATTTCTTCATCTTGTTCCCAAGATGCTGTTTGGAAAGTGACCCTCTAGGAACACATGGCAAATTGTCCGAGTGGCCAACACGAGCCTGGAAAGCCTATGTCAAACAGCCTGGACTACAGGAGAACTCTTCTGTCTGAAAATGCCATATGATTTCCTTGCATCTTAATGCTTCTAAGTTGAACTGTGTGACAGCAGTGCTTTTTTACATACCATTTGAAGGAATTGTTACAGGTTTAGGTTTGCTCCCTGCTGAGGGTAGCTGTCTTCTCTAGAGATCATGCAGAATGTGCTCTCCAGCATCTGAATGTTTGCAAACATCCTTACTGTCGTCCCTCTTGCAGATAAAGGGCTGCATGTGGAAGTGCGTGTGAACAAGGAGTGGTTCACAGGCCGTGTCACAGCTGTGGAAATGGGCAAGCATGCAGTGCGCTGGAAGGTGAAGTTTGATTACGTTCCTACAGACACCACACCAAGGGATCGCTGGTAACTACCTCTAGCTGCTGGATTTTGGAGGCTTGTTTTGCTTTCAGGAGGGACACGCAATTTTACTTCCATAGGTGCTGAAGACAGATATGTTGCTGTCATGTCAGGGAGTGTGTGTGCGCTCAGGACTGTCCAGCTGCTTCGTAAGGAATGAGCATGACAGAGCCCACAGTCTGCCCATCGCTTTGATGTGGTGTTCCTGTGGAGGCAGCTGTTGTGTAATCTAGAGGTCTCAGAGTTGCAGCTGGGTACAGGTTCTGATTAACCTATTAACAGTGTTTCAGGTATGGCCAATGTAGAAAAAGATAACCTGACTTTTCCTTAATATTTTTTTTTTTCAGGGTAGAGAAGGGCAGTGAGGATGTGAGGTTGATGAAGCCTCCCTCTCCCGAGTACCAGGCTCCAGATACGCAGCAGGAAGAGGAGGTTGTTGTCGCTGAACCTTCTACCTCAGACTCTGTCAGAATTGAGCCAGACACCACTGGTCCTGGCAGCAGTCAAGAAACAGTAGACTTACTAGTCCAGATCCTTCGGTGGGTTCACTACAGTTCTTGTGAGCTGCTGCGGTCTGTTTGCTTTAGTCTTAAACTCCCAGTTCTGGCTTTGTGCTTTTCTTTCCTGCACAGAAATTGTTTGCGGTACTTCTTACCTCCGAATTTTCCTATCTCCAAGAACGAGCTGAGTTCCATGAGCTCAGAAGGGTTGTTGGCATTTCCCTTGGTGAGTTCAGTATTTCTAGAAAAGTAAGTTTGGGGTATTCCCACACACACAGTCCTGCTGCTTCTGCAGGACACGTTGGTCTTGTCTGGAGTTATCTGCAAGTGTTTATGTTGTCTGGCTGGTCTGTAGTAAGGAAACTCACTGGCAGAGGCTGTCAGATCTTTCTACAGCATAACCGTGATTTTAAGCTTTTTAAAACATGCTGCATCCTTAATCTGAATTCAGGTAGCATTTGTTTGCGGTTCTGGTCTTTGAGGAATGTGAAAACCTGTGTGATTTTTGTTCTGCCTGCAGCAGGCAAATCAGAAATGCAAATGTGAGTATGGTAGTGAGTGTGGGCAGGGCGCACAGGGGTGCAGTGTTAGGCTGGTGGGTTTCGATTACAGGGTGCTGGTAGCTAGAGTCTTCTACAAGCTGTGAGTGCGGGGGTTTTCTTCACATTCTGTGCTGCTTCTTAATGTGTCATCTGTTGTGTTTTGTCTTCTACAGAAAGAGTATTTCAAACAGTATGAGGTAGGTCTGCAGAACCTGTGCAATTCATATCAGACACGTGCTGACGCCCGGGCCAAAGTCTGTGAAGAAAACCTCCGGAACTCGGAGAGAAAGCTGAAGGAGACGGAGGAGAAACTGCAGAAGCTGAGGACTAACATAGTGGCCCTTTTGCAGAAAGTGCAGGAGGTGGGTGAGGAAGGGGTGCGAAACCAGAGCTGCCCCACAAGTAGCAAGCCTTCCTCAGACCGGGGCCCTTCCAAGCACTTGAGATGTCCAGCATTTAATGGGGCAAAATTTAATGGGGCAAAATCTTTCTCAATTGGGTGCAACTTGTGCTTAGGCCATCAAAAGCAGCTGAGCGCACAGCTGCTGCTGCTGCCCACCTTTTGGGACCCAGGCCTTGGGCGTCCTGATGAGCGTTAATTTTCATGGCATGTACATCGTGCGCAGCTTCCATTTGGTTTCTGCTTTCTGCTATGAAACATGGGGCTGCAGGAGAATTTCCTTGGGCACAGGCATAGGCAGTGTTCTGCAGGGAATTTTTGCCCCATTCTTGGGCAGAAAGGTGGTGCTAGATTCTGAACCCTATGTATAGAAACGCAAACTTTAATACAAATAATACTTAATGTAAATATTTCATGATGAAATCTATTTATTGATTATACTCTTAAATGGTAAATATATATTTAAATACAAGCTTTAAATATATAAACTTTAAATTTAAAAAACAAAACAAAACAAAAACACCACTTTAAATAAAATTAAGACCACCCAATGGAAACACGATTGAAAGCAGATGGAAGCAGTTGCTCCCTATTAGGAAAACGTGCGTTAAAGCTAAAAAAAGAAAAAAAGTACTCACTTGCCCCTGATCAGCACAGTAAATCCATTGCTTGAGTGCATCGTTTGAGCATCAGGTGCTGACTGGTTTGCAGGCACTGCCTGTCAGGCTCTGACAAGGAAAGCTGGTGGTGCTTTCACACCTGGAGAGTGCTGGAAGTCAGGGCGTAAAGGCTGACCAGGACAGGTGTTCAGAGGATGCTATGCTGCTGTCTTCTCCATTCTTGCGCTGTTCTTCAAGATTCACTTTTCACTGATGGTTCTTGTGCCTTTGGTTTCAGGACATTGATATTAATACAGACGATGAACTGGATGCATATATCGAGGACTTGATCACAAAAGGAGATTGAGCAGCCCCAGTACAAGGCCTTGAGAAGTGCAGAGGAGCTGGTTGCTGCAGTGGGAGATGTGGATTCCTGCAGTGAAGGACTATGGCAGCTGACGAGGAGAGAGGGTTTTTAGGCAGTACTTATTGTGTTGGTGTACCACTCGTTCTTGTGACTTTACATGAAAAAGACATTCGTGCTGTTGGCAGGAAAATTTTTAACATTGTAGTTCTCTGGATCTCTTCCTCTTGTTTATAAATATTTATTTTTAAAAGAAATAGGAACTGTGCCTGATATGATGGGAAGGTTGCTGTGTGGTTTTAGTGAGGTGAAAGTGTGAGTACCCTTTTGGCATCTGGGGTATCTTCAGATGCTAAACCTGAAAGACCAGAACATGCTGCCTAGCAGGCTGTCTCAAGTAAGAACCTGGCAGCAACTTCAAAATAAGCCTTGAGTTACGGAAGAGGAGGTCAGCACTTAGACTTGGAAGATACTGAACTTGGGCTAGAGAAAGCCAAGTCAGAAATCTGAGCTACATGGAGATCAAAACCCAGTCTCTGTGTGAGTCTAAGTGGAGGAGATAAAATCTTGGTGGTTCTGAGGGGGCTGGGGGTAGGGGATTGGCACTTGCCAGTGCAAGTGAGGTTCCTGAATATGAGGTCTCCGTAAGCAGATGGAGTGTCACCATACTAACAGTCAGAGGCTGAGGATCCTTCTAGAAGAGGATGGCCTCCTAGGCTTGTTTCAGTGGGTTGTGGTCATCAGAGGGAGAAAGCTGGAGTTCAGATTCTTTTCTAGCAGTCACCTTATTGCACACTTTTGCTGCTGTCTTGAGACTTAATTGCAACGGCAGAAGAACTCCTCGACCAGCTGAAAATAAAGTGACCCTCTGTTCTGTTGTCACCCCCTCAGGTTTGCGTTGCTTTGATTGCTCTTCCAGGTAATTTTATTAGAGTTGTAGAATTTAGAGCCTTTGGAGTCCTGCATCGCTGAGTCGCTCTGACCCTGGGTCAGCCTTTTCCTCGTCCTCCCAGGTGGAGGCTGCACGACAGCTCCTAGCAGGCCACTTGTGGCCAACGTGACTTGCTTTGAGTTTGCTGGCTAGCCAGCTTCTGAGATCTGCTAGGACAAGATGTCCATGAACTTGGTGCTCAGAAATCTGAAATCCCCTACAGCCTGGCAGTTTGAAGAAACACAGTGTGACCAAGAGGTGCCCACCTTCACGAACATCAAATGAAATGGACCACTGGGGTTCTTTGAACAGCTGAATGTGTAATAGATGTTTTGCAAAAAAAAAAAAAAAATCTGAATTAAACATCTGTTGCACAGAAAATCTTAAGCACTACTGGTTTATAGAGCTGGAGAACTCCGACATTCTACATAATACAGGAGAGAGGGAAGACTTTTGCTTATTACCCGCATTCCAGGTTCTTGGAACAGCTCACGGTGAGTCTGACTTTTCATTCAGGATCTGGGCCTGGACATCCTAGTACAAATGAAGGTAAGGAGCACCTCATCCCCCACCCCCTCCCCCAGTGCCTTCCTGGGCAAAAGGGAGCAAGCTCCACCAGCCGTCTCGATTTCCTCACGTACTGGAGGTGTTAATTGTGATGGTACACTGGTGCTTCAGATGAAAATGATCCTTCTGTAGAAACTGGGGTTTATATTAAGGTGAAAGAAGAAATCTTTGTCCTTTCCAGGTGGCAGGCAGAAATTCTAAAGAACCAGATTTCATTAGAATACGGTTCAGAGATGCTGCTGCTTGCAAGCTTTAATTCATAACCCCCAGAGTATACCAATGTGGGGCAAATAGCTCTTAGACATTTCTTGAGCTTCCTGACACAGCTTGATCCCCTAGTCCTGCTCTCCTGTTAGGAAGGTGTCACTCACGGTTTTTTTCCTCTCTTCTCTGGAAACGTCTCATTTCCAATTTTAATTTTATGGCATTTTTTTTTTTTTTTTTTTTGATCTTGTACCAAGTAGTTTTGTTTCAGTTACATTTCTTCCCTG
Organism: Podiceps cristatus; assembly: GCA_000699545.1. Lineage (NCBI taxonomy): Eukaryota > Metazoa > Chordata > Aves > Podicipediformes > Podicipedidae > Podiceps > Podiceps cristatus. The sequence goes on along the minus strand of KL256720.1, from coordinate 4,297 downwards.
GAGTTACTTTCATCAGTACAGTTGGTGTGTCCTCTTTAAACCTCCATTTTGCTAGGATAAGCAAGCCAAGAGGTTTGAAGTTTCAATAAAACAAGTTTTTCATTCTCAAAACCTTCCTGGTAGTGTGCAGCTACTTCATTTTCCTTTTTTTTTTTTTTTTTTTGGTAACCCTGTTAAGTAGATCTATGTGTGTAACATGAGGTTTTAGTAATGCCTTTAAAAACCACAGGAACAAAGTGACCTCTGGAGGTCAACTAAATAACTTGCCCCAAGCAAGGAGTACTCAAAAACTGCATCCCATTGTGCGGGTCTTTTTCCAGTTGAGCTCTTAAAATCTTCAAGGGTGGAGGTTGCACCACTTTTCTGCGTCGCACACCTCTCCAGCGAGCGTGTTCTTCCCGTCTGTCTAACAAGGGCATCCCTGTTGCAGCTTTGGAGACTTACAGGTGCCTACTGAAAACATCTCGCTGGCTGAGCCTTGGCAGTTAAGCCTGTTGATACCATGTCTGTGCTCAGTTCCCTCTGTTTGCCTCTCTGCTTCCAGCTGTTTCTTACAGCAGAAATACCAAGAAGTGCATGAGTTGCATTTTGTACAACATCCCCTCTCATAAGACTGCCTTAAGTCCCTCTTTTATGCCCATCATTACACTCATCTATTTTGGAAATTTGTCCCACAGCTGTCACCTACATACTTCATAGCATGCATCTTTCTATTGGTCAGGTTGCTAATTTATGTATTTAATAATGAGGCAGGAAAATAACTTGTTAACACAAACTTCTGGGCCTCATGGTGAATGTTGTTCCAGGCCAACTTCACCTCAGCCTCTTGCCCACTGTGGCACACGGCCTTGGGAGGCTCCGGTCAGCAGGACCACGGTTGTCCTTGCTGCTTCCCTTGCTGAAGTGCCAGCCTTGCCCTGGAACCCGAGGTCTCTGTCAGTGATCCTCCACCTCTTACGGATCCGCCCAGTTTCTCTTGCTGAGTGGAACAAGAACACCTGAGCTCGGTAATTGGTCTCTCTCCCAGCGTGAGGGACACGGTCCTGCCTGCACATCTTTGAAGGGTCATGTATTGCTGCTGTTCCTTAAGTAGAGGCTTGAAACTCCACGGCACCAGCCCAGATCAGCCTGCCCTGCCGTGCACCGTTGATGGGATGGGCTCTCATCTGGCTGGGCTCCGCAAGGAGCAGCTGAGGAGCTGCAGCAAGAAGCTGGGCCGGGGCCGGTGCCACCATGCTGGCTCCTGCTGCCCGCACCCGTCTGATCTCAGAGTACGTGGCTTTGGCTTTGCTCGCCGAGGAAGGGATGGGCAGCTGTGGCGCTGCAGGTCTGGTGGCCTCGTGCCCTCCCCCTTCTGCCTCCCCTGGGCCACGCTCAGCCGGGCTGAGACGAAGCTGCCAGCTCAGCTCCAGGCGTGGGCTGCGTGGCGGGACCCCTCATGTGAGGGCACTGCTCCTGGCTCATCAAGTGCCTCTTTTTCTGTGCAGGAGCTGACAGCGCCTGGGAACACAGGACATGTGTGGAAGCATCAGCCCCTGGTGCTGCCCTGTCTCCAGGGAAACATCCCCGGGCAGGAGAGGCATTCCCGGCCCCTGCCAGGGCACCCCCACCCTGCCTTTGTTGGCTTCGCTGCATTTCTTCGGGAGACAAGGGGATAAAGGCTTCCTTTTCCTGCCCGCCGCCAGCTCCTGCTGCAGCTGCCTGGAATTGGCTCCCCTCCCCCCCAAAAGGGCAGCG
>JMFS01009212.1:0-18552 GCA_000699545.1 Podiceps cristatus | reverse complement strand
CTTCTCCCAGTCTGTATATATGCCTGGGATGTCTTCTATTTAAGACTAAAGTGGTAATTTGGGATACTTGGAAACAAAGAGGCCTTGAACTTCATCTAGTAGAAGCAGTTATCTGGTATCTGTATTCCAAGCAAAGAAGAAAATTATTTGAGTAATCTGCTTACAGATTGATCAAGTCTGGTTAATGGCCTAGAAATATATTACAGTAAATATATTTCAAAGGACAGGTAATGTCATTTTGACAACTCCAAATTATAAATCTAGTGTAACAATATGTGACCCTTAAAAGCAGATTTTAAAAGAAAAATTAACTTGAGACACTCAGGACAAAAAAAAAAAAAAAAAAAAAAAAGTAGAGAATTACATTTTTTGGGGACTTATCCTTCTGAATGTCAGTGAAATAATTTACTACTGAAATGTGTACAAAATTGCTAATAAAACTAAGACCAAGATCCATAGACAAAATGTGAAATACATCTTAGTATGTAGCATTAGAAGGTAGAACATTAGATTGGAATGGAAATACTAAAATATCTACAAGGGTTCATGTTAATATTCTAAATAGTCACCATGGCACAAAAATTAGTAGTGTAATGATGAAATCTGCTTATGGCACTAAGTTGACACACTTTATCAACAAAGAGGACAAACAGGATATCACGAAAAGGAACAACTGGAGAAACTGGATAAAAATTAGTTTTAAGAAATGCAAATTTACAATCTTAGTGTCTATTAAAAATGCTATAGGCTGTTGTGCTCATTAATTTGAAATAACTGAGAAGGAAAAGGATGTGGGTGTACTTGTTGGTGAAAACAGATCATATAGCCAGAATACTCCAAGACAGATATTTACATTAGGAACTGAGAAGTACTACTTTTTTATAAATGGAACCACCAAGAACTCATTGGAAATCCTGTATATGTCTCTGCTTCTCTGTGGTCATGAAGATGAAGTGAACCAGAACCAGTGGAGAAAGACAGGCAGGATGACTAGGAAAATGGAAAACCTGTCTTATAGGTGGACACTAGCAAAAAAAGAGAAGGCTTTCAGTACTTAAAGGGGGGCAATAAGAAAGATGGGGAAAAAAGTAAACTAAAAGAGGGGATGTTTAGGCTAAACATAAGGAAGACATTTTTTACAGTGAAGCTGGTGAAACACTGGAATGGGTTGCCCAGAGTGGTGGTAGAAGCCCCATCCCTGGAGTCAAGCTGGACAGGGCTCTGAACAACCTGATCTAGTTGCAGATGTCCCTGCACATTTCAAGGGGGTTGGACTAGATGGCCTTTGAAGGTCCCTTACAGCCCAAACTATTCTATGATTCTAAGGCTAAGAAAGAGCAAAATGTATACTACATATAACTAGTCATTACTTTAGTAAGGAAGTAATAAATCTTATGATGTAAATATAATACTAGAAACCTTAGGGAGTGGGTCTATAAAATGCTCTACTTCAAACATCATCTACCTGTGATAATATCTTAGGTCTTCTATGATTTTTTTTTTTTTCTATTCCACATAGCTGATTAAAATGTCACATGTGATAATAATGTTGTTAATATGTACTGTGTCTAGATATTTTCTCTCTCTCTTAAGCCCTCTTTACAATCTTGTTTTAAAAAGAAAAAGGTAATACTGTCTCAATTCAAACTTGGAGATATTATTTATGATTTGCTATAACTGATGGTCAAAGATGAGCATTATGAGACAAAACCTTTAACTTCACTAAAATCTCTACACTTCCTCTATCCTCTTCAGCACATCAATATTGGTTATTCAGGTGCAAATCCTCTACATTTCAAGCTTTAAAATTTCATTGTCCTTTGTTTTAAAGGTATTGGTTAAAATTAATCTTTTCTAAAGGTATACAGTGTTACAAATGTCACAAACCAAACCAAGGGCAGCCAGTTGCTACCGGTCAATTTTTTTCACCAGATTTTACTCTCTAGTTAGTAGTATAGCACTGACTCAAAATTCTAATTAACTCCCAAAACCAAGTTTAAAGTGGTTTACATTTTCAGGAATAAAAAGTCTTATTCCACAAATATTTTAGCTATTTTTTGTCAATTCCTAGGTTGTAGTTTTCATTTAAATTGAAGAGCAGGGATTTTTTTTTTATTTTTTTTTGTTTGTTTGTTTGTTTATAATGAGTAATATATCAGTACTTATTAATATTGTTAAGGTCAGGGCAAATCTGGGACTCAGGGGATTTCTCCTCCTCAGTCTGTTTGCTGCTGTTCCCCTTGGGATGTCCAGATGGCAGCAAGTCTGAACATGTACTCCAAAAACAGAGGTACACGCTATGCACAGAGGTCCAGCTACACAGATTGACACAGACAGAGAGCAGTGTTCTCCTGACACCCACATAAACCCCAGCAGCACTCATAAAAACATGAACAACATAGCCAAATTCTGTTTCTTTTCTCCATCTTACCAGGGCAGGAGTTCCCCAGTTAGCACCCCCCACCCCCGACACTCTCTTGATCCACTGACACGTGTGTCTGCAGATCCCTCAGACTCCGACCAGTCTGTCCCAATCACATCTGCCCAGAGTCCTTGCCTACACTCTGGGTTCTCTTTTTCCAGCCTTCAGTCTTGACCCTGCCTTTTTCAAGACTCTAGTCTCCTTTAAGTTGCTGGCCAGTTGAGCTTGAGGATAAGAAGTGAATCACACACACAAAGGCATACAGACAAGCAGATATATACACACATACACAGAACAGAGATATTTGAACCTCTTCAAGTCTGCTGTGCTGTTTTCTTCAAAGACCCAACCATTAGTGACCTAAGACCTCTGGTCGTTGTTATTTTCTCAGAAATCCACCCTTCATTATGGTTTGTGTATCTGGGTCTTTAATTTAATATTGTCCTTGTTTCTTGTTTTTACCTTTAATATGAATAACTGTCATCAAGATATCCCTCTAAACCATACTTTTACAAATATGTCACTAGATATATATTTTAGCTTGAAACTACTCATCATAGTCAAATCAGTACCAGGATAATTTTAGAGAACAGTGCTACATAAGACTCTCATAGGATGCAGTGACATGCTTTTATCTGTTGAAAAAGGGTGAAAACTGAAACTTAGAAGCCAAATGGCTACTAGAGGAGACAGAATAATTTTCAGTATCTCTGGGAACTGGTTTAAGTTCTGACTTATTTTAAAAAAATAAACCCTGACAGAAAGAAGAAGCTGGTTGCTAGAGATTCAATTTAAAATGATTACAAAATAATTAAAATATCAGACTGACCAGCAGATTTTGGGCGTCTTGTCCTTGTTGGTAATTGTATAAGAGAGAAAGGACTGTACATAATGATGATCATACAGAAGAAGCTTGTAAGCTAATACTCTATTAAGAGGTTGATCTTGTTTATTTCCCAGAGAGAGACTTTGAATTCACTGCACAAAGAGAAACATTTGTTTTAGTCTAACAAAAGAATTTACTAAATAACCGGCAACATCAAAGACTACTTGTACATCTTAGATTGTAACATATGCCTACTCTTAAGTGGCATTTTTATATTAGCCTCCTGAAATACTCTTACTACTATTCTGAAAAGAGGAAAAAGCTGTTTTGCTTTCTTCAGTGCATCAACAACTGGATTTGTAAACTCTTGTTTTGATAAAAGACTAGAAGACATTTAGCCAAGCTAATGTTTCCTTATGCATGTAAAGCTGCTCTATGTAATGACACTCATCTTCTCCCTGAATTGCCTGTATGTAGTCACAAGTAAAATTTTGCAAGTCAGTCAGCAAGGATTTTCCTCAGATGTTAGCAGGGACAGAATTTCACCCAGGAATCATCACTTGTTCTAAAATAATCCTCAGCCCTGAGATTTGTTTATATTTTTTCCTCCAGTACTATAAACCGGGATCTTGCCTATTTACCTTTGATATTTTAAAGCTTGTCAGTTATTGTGCACAGTCACGCAAATCAAAACAACTTTGCAATTCTTTAAGTCAACTGAGAGTGAAGGTGAAAGAGAAGTATTGAAAGACTTCGCCACAGAAGTTAAAAAGTTGCAGAGGTTTCATAGTGATGTGATTTTAAACCATTGAATCAGGATTGACAAAAAACTAGTATTTGTATTTTAACTGAGCTATGTCAATTATCATAATGATTTGGAACATAATTTAAGTTAAAAGAAAATAAACAACTTTTCAATTCCTGTAAGGATTGGCAAAAATGTCAAATAAGCAAATCTTGGTAGACTTACCTTAGTTTTTTGCCTGTCTTTTGTCTTTGACTTTGTCTTCTGCTCCTCTTACCACCTATTGTTTCAATCACAAACTCAGTATGACCTTTTTTTTTATTTTTTTCAAAATTTTCAGCAAGTATAGGTAGGATATTATGTAACATTAAAGTGTCGGATTTTGTTTATGCTTATAATGCTGTATTTGGCATAGTAGTATTGTGAAAAACATTGCTATAACTTAATATACTAATGTATTTATTTGTACAGCTTGCACAATGTTATATTCTTCAAGAGGACATAAAGGCAACATAAGATTTACTATGAAAAGTTTATGTTCAGAGTAAATATATGATCACATTTATTGCAATTTTGAATCCACAGTCTCATAGGCTTAGATTACACTACTTTTTAAACATTTTGAACTGTTAATAATGAAAGTTCTTTTATTGACAGTGCTATCCAGTGTTTGCAATGATAAATTAATATATGTTCCACACAGAATAAGATAACTTACAAAGCTGAAGGTCTTGAGTTTGCAAAGACTAAGCCAGCTCTAACTTTTCAGAAGAGAATGGATTATATTTTAGTTTCAATGGTGTGGGTGTTTTCCTGGTTGCATTAATACTGGATTTTCTCAGATTGCTTTCTCTTTGCACAAAGGTCTTTATTCTTTTTATCTGTTTGTACCATACAGAACAGGAAGAATGCTTGGTCCATGACTTCAAGTCATTTAGCTGCTGCTAGAATACAGTAAATAAATCAACACCAATTGACAATAACTCTGAACCAAAGATGAGGTCAACACACTAAGGGAGATGTCTCCAGTTGTGGATCATTGCTATGATAGTGTTTTAGTTAGCTGTCAGGCAGTTTGATTCAAATGACTGTAACCTTAAACATTTATTCAGACAAAATCATAGAATCATAGAATCATTTAGGTTGTAAAAGACCTTTAAGTCCTTTAAAGCAACTTATCCTTATATGTGTGTTAGTTCCCATGTTGTTAGAATAAATCATACGTGGCCTCTGTCTCAAAAGATTCATGCAATTAGGACAAGCTTTAACCTAATTAGTGGTATAATGGTTCTTTTCCTTTAAGCTATTAAGCAAAATACATTCAGCTAAAACCTCCAAACAATACAAACCAGCCTGTGCGACAAAACAACTCAAAGTACTGCTACAATCAAAAGTTTTCATAAAAATAGTGTAGAAAATCATGCCATGGAGAGGACATTGTTCCTTTTGCCTGGACTGGTAGGTAGCTAATGAGATAATGCATCATTAATTTTCACCTACACAGGAATCCCACCATAGAGGCTCACAGAAAAAAGCCACACAAACATTTGAGAAACTAGACACATGAAGAAGCAAATAGATGTCATATCCATATTTCTGATCATGTCTCAAAATACGTAATTTCTAGCTAACTTTTTATGCCAATTCTAGAACCTTTTTTGAGGCTTCTCCTGGTTTTGGCTGCGATAGAGTTAATTTTCTTCCTAGACGCTGGTATAGTGCTGTGTTTTGTATTTAGGACACGAATAATTGTGTTAATACACTGATGTTTCTAGTTGTTGCTAAGTAGTTGTAGTGCTAACACAAAGTCAAGGACTTTACAGCTTCCCATGCTCTGCCCTTGGGGAGGTGCACAAGAAGCTGGGAGGGGGCATAGCCAGGACAGCTGACCCAGGCTGGCCAAAGGGATATTCCATACTACATGACGCCATGCTCAGTATATAAAACCAGAGTTGGCCAGAAGGCAGGAATTGCTGCTCAGTGATGGGCTATTGATCACTGTGTGGTAAGCAATTGTTGCATTGTGTATCACTTGCTTTGTATATTCCTTTATCAGTAATATTATTCTCTCCTCCTTTGCTGTCCTATTATACTGTCTTTATCTCAGCCTATGAGTTTTACTTTTTTCCATTCTCCTGCCCATCCCACTGGAAGTGGGTGGGAAATGAGCAAGCAGCTGTGGTGGTACTCAGTTGCCAGCTGGGGCTGAACCACAACAAGGCTGAACAACCCCAACTCTCTCAGTCTTTCTTTGTAAGAGAGGTGTTTGAGCCCTATGACCATTTTTGTGGCACTTCTCTGGACCCGCTGTAACAGGTTGATGTCTTTCTTGTGCTGGGGACCCCAGAACTGGGTGCAATACTCCAGGTTGAGTCTCATGATAGCAGAGTAGAGGAGAATCATCTCCCTTGCTGGCTGCACTTCTTTATATGCAGCCCAAGATATGATTGTCTTTCTGGGCTTCAAGAACACATAGCTGGCTCATGTCCAGTTTTTCATCCACCACAGGGCTGATCTCAATACATTCAACCCCTCAGCCCGTATTGATGCCAGGGATTGCCCTGACCCAGATGCAGGACCTTGCACTTGACCTTGTTGAACTTCATGAGGTTCACACTGGCCCAGTTCTCAAGCTTGTCAAGGTCCCTCTGGATGGCATCCCTTCCCTCAAGCAAATGAGCTGCACCACTCCGCTTGGTGTCATGCACAAACTTGACGAGAGTGCACTCAATCCCCACCATATAAGTCATTGATGAAGATATTAAACAATATTAGTCCCAATACACATCCCTGAGTAACACCACTTGTTACTGATTTCCATTTGGACATTGAGACATTGACTGTAACTATTTGGATGGAGCTATCCAGACAATTTATTATCCATCTAATAGTCCATTCATAAACGCATATGTCTCAAATGTAGAGACAAGGATCTTGTAGGGGACCATATCAAAGGCCTTACAGATGTCTAGGTAGATGACATCCGTAGCTCTTCCCTTGTTCACTGACACAGTTGCTCCATCATAGAAGGCCATTAAATTAATCAGGTATGATTTCCCCTTGGTGATGCCATGTTGTCTCTCTCTAATCAAATCCTTGTTTTTGATATTCCTTGACAAAGTTTATAGGAGGATCTTTTCTGTGATCTAACTGGGCACAGAGGTGAGGCTGACTGGTCAGTTGTTCCCAGGGTTCTCTTTTTACCCTTTTAAAAATGAGTGTGATATTTCCCCTTTTCCAGTCACTGGAGACTTTGCTTGACTACCATAACTTTCAAATATGATGGAAAGTAGCTTAGCAACTTCATCTGTGAGTTCCATCAGGAGCCTGACAAGAATCTCATTGGGTCCCATGGGCTTGTGTATGTTCAGTTTCCTCAGATTGTCTAGAACCTGATCTTCTCCTATGATGGGTGAGACTTCATTTGCCTAGTCCCTGCCTTGAGATTTAAGGCAGGGTTTTAGAGATGTGGGAAGAGTAATTACCAGTAAAAAATGAGGCAAAAGAAATTGTTGAGTACCTCAGGCTTCTCCATGTTAGTTGTCATCAGATTCCCTGTCTCATTTTTGAGGGGTTTACAAATTCTTTTGCTTTTCTTTTCTGACTAAAGCCCCTGTAGAAGCCTTTCCTACTATTCTTCACATTCCTAGGAATGAAGAGAAGATGGGCTCCTCCATAACAAGAGCTATTCTTTCTATCTTACACAATTATTTTGTTATTAATTACTGTGGAAAAAATTCTGGTGATCTTAGATTTAAGTTCTGGTTTAGACTCTCAAACTAAGAGCTGTTTTTTCTTTCTGCCTGTCAAGGTCCCTGGAGGACAGCTCAACCATCTGGTCTATCAACCACTCCTCTTTATATTGTCTGCAAACTTGCCAAGGGTGCTCTCTGTCCTGTTGTTCAGATCATTAATGAACATGTTAAATAGTATTGGCCCCAGTGTTGGCCCCTGAGGTACACTGCTAGTGACTGGCCTCCAGCTGGACTTTGTCATGCTGATCACAACACTTTGAAGCCTGACAGTTCAGACAGTTTTCTGTCCATCTCTCTGTCTGCTTACCTAGCCCTGACTTCATCAGCTTGTCTGTGGCAATGTTATGGGAGACAGCAGCCAAAAAGCATCCACTGCTCTTCCCTCATTCACCAAGCCAGTCATCTCACAATCAGTAAGCTATCTTGTTGGTTAGGCACAATTTTGCCTTTGTAAACCCTGATCACCTTCTTGTGTTTAATGTGTTTGGAAATTATTTCCATGAAGATTTACTCCACCACCTTCCCTGGCATTGTTTTGAGGCTGACCAACTTGTAGTTCCCCAGACCCTCCTCCTTGTCTTTTTGAAGATAGGAGTGATACTTGGTTCATTCCACTTATGGGCAGCATGCATAGAACAAGAGTAAATATGCCTGTCTCTACAATATGCAATCCTTTAACACTGTTAAAACAAATCTCAAATCATGAAACATCTCCAAGTGGTACAGAGTGTCCTGACATTGTAGTCATGCTACCAAAACTCCCAGTGTACTGTCCTTTACACTGCCCTCACATTACATCAGAAACAGCAAATGAAGAATAGCCATCAAAGAAAAATAATCATCTTTTAGAACCAGAGAATGTCACTAAATTCCAGGGGTGGAAAAAACCTTGTGCTCTGCTCTGGATGCTTCTAACAACATAGCCACAGTTTCATATCAATATTAAGAAAAACTCTGTCATGGCCACTGAAGCAAATGAGCATCAGTTTGCTGATTGCTCAAGAAAGTCCTGAATTTGTCTTATAATTCTTAATCGCAAAACTCCAGGGTTTCGTTTTCAATTAAAATAATGCATTAAGATTGGATATATGCTGCAAGTTTTAATGGTACCTATTGTGACAACTTCTCAGAAAATTTGATATATTTTCTGTCAATTGAAGCCTTTAAGACTTTCCAGAAGGTATGGAATGGCCTCATTGAATGTATTTGATGAAGAAACTACTCGATGTGAATTTTTGGCCTATGTTATACATAAGACTGGATTATATGATCATAATAGACCTTCTTATAGTAAATTCTATTATTTTAATTATTTTAAATGATACTCAAGGAAATTGCCCAGAAAATGTTGAAGTATCTTGGCTGAACTCTTGAAAATATATAACAGTGCTTTTCTACAATTATTTAATATCTCCAGCTCTTTTAAGTATAAGTTTGCCACAAAGTTATTTGCCCCTTTCCATGGTCCACTGCAACAGTTGTGCCTTCTTTCCATGAAAGCTTTCCAGTAATTCCTGATCAATTCTTTCTCCTGTGAAGTTTCATGATCATCTAACAATCTTCAATAGTTCATTACTAAAATGAATCAGTTATTGCACAATTTAGGTGTCAATTTTACACTAAAATAATGTGGGTCAGATTTCCCCAGTTAAATTTTAATAACTCAATTCGGAACATAATTTTTGTAATGGTATTTTAAGTTATAGGGATGAAGGAGAAGACATAATTCCAAGACATTTTCCCTAGACCTAATTTTCAGTAATAGTCTTGCTTAAAAGTTCCTGCTCTCTGACCAACTAATAAACACCTGAATCAGGCACGAGGCCTGATCAACCCAGCTCTTTTCTAGTAGAGTGCAACAGCAAGAGTTCCTCAGTTTTTCCTCCTGTTCAGAGATGTCATTATTCTTAACTCAATTATTAGTATGTTTAAAAAATGTAATTGCTAGACATATCAGTAACAACAACAATGATAATAAAAACAACCACAAAAATTACGTCAACACATTTATTAACCAGTATTATAGTGTGAAAGTAATTTGACAGTAGTACTTAGTTCAATAAAAGTTGTATAGAGACTAATAAGCACCTTTGGCCTCAAAATTTATTGTTCTAGATTATGGTTATTTCCCCGTAAACAAGAAATATCCTCAAATTATCATATTCAACTCTGTCACTTACCATGAGGAGAGTGCTAAAACCTCTAGGTTAGTTCTAAGTAAAATGAAGCATAAATTCATTTATTTTGTGGTTTGGCTTGTGATTTTGTATTTCTAAAGAGAAAAATCTGTGCACCAACCACCAATTTATTGGAGCATTGCTAATTTGCATATCTAATTTCAAGCTGTACTAATTGCCTTTGAAAATGCCAACCTTGTTTATTAGTCATTTCTTATTTTCCTGAAGGAAGAGTCTATTTACACAGAAGCATTCTCCATAACTGAAAAATCATTTTCTTGAGACCTAAGGAAAAAAAAAAACCCAAACAACATTTACAATGTATCATGGCAAGGTACAGCTCTTCTGTTTTATATAATGAAATTTTAAAATTAAGTTAGGAGATGCCTCCAGGCATTTTGAACTGGGACATTGTTTCTATTAAGTTTTTCATCTGCTTTAAGTATAACAACTTTGAATATTTCGATCTCTTTGCAAGCAGTACATACATTTTTTTTTCTTTTTTAAATGTATATGTCATATTTACTGGTATAGTTCTAGACAAAACATGTTAGGAAGTTTAATTTCTGTGTGCCTGTTCCTTTTGAAAGTGATTTTTTTAAAAAAAAAAATGTGGATTTTCTTATTAAGAGTTTACAAGATATCAACTTTTAAAAGAAATTTTTACCAGTATCCTTGAGGTCTTGAGATTTTTTTTCTGAAAAAAATGGTTTCTCCTGGCACTCACTATTCTACAAGATTGTTCTTGGAATAATTTTCTTTTTTCATAGAATGACAGAATCATAGCATCATTTAGGTTGGAACGATCTTTAAGATCATCAAGTCCAACCATTAACCTAACACTGCCAAGTCCACCATGTCCCTAGAAGTGCCACATCTACCCATCTTTTAAATACCTTCATGGCTGGTGACTCAACCACCTCCCTGGACAACCTGTTCCAGAGCCTGACAACCCTTGCATGTATCCTAATATCCAATCTAAACGTCCCTTGGTGCAGCTTGAAACCATTTACTCTCATACTATCACTTGTTACTCAGGAAAAGAGACCAACACCCACAACTCTACAATCTCCTTTCAGGTAGCTGTAGAGAGTGATGAAGTCTCCTCTCAGCCTCTTTTTCTCCAGACTAAACAACCCTTGTTGCCTCAACTGCTTCTCTTAAAATGAGTGCTCTAGACTCTATGAGCTTCATTGTCCTTGTTTGGATGTGCTTCAGCACCTCAGTGTCTTCCTTGTAGTGAGGGACCCAAAACTGAACATAGTATTCAAGGTGTTTCATTCATTTCAAAGCATCTTTGGCATATTATTATTTAAGCTAAGGGTTTTTATCTGAGGTTAATTACTCACTAGTGAGGGCATTGCTTAATATCTTACTCAAGAAGTTTGTTGCTTTAATGAATTCATGATTTAATATTTTAATCCTTATTGCCTGACTGAATTTGAAAGATTCTAGAAAAGGATAGTACTGGTGTTATGAGAAAAAATATAGAATAGTTTGGGTTGGAAGGGACCTTGAAGATCACCTAATTCCAACTGCCCTGCCATGGGGAGGGACACCTTCCGCTAGACCAGGTTGCTCAAAGCCCCATCCAACATGGCCCCGTCATGCCCCTTCCCGGGAAGGGACATCCACAATTTCCAGTGCCTCCAGCCCTCAGAGTGAAAATCTGTTTGTACTGGTATGATATTTCAGACTGTCATTTTTTAGCTCTATAACAAATACTTACAACCTGTTTGTAGCAAAAAACTAAGAGAAATGCCATTGTCTTGCCCACAGGAGCATGCTGAGTAACTTCAAGTTACTTCTGGATCTCTTCAGGAATGCAATACCTTTTTAAGATATTTTTTCAAGCTTTAATATGTTTAAAAAGAGAATTTCTGAAGGAATAAAATTGCACATAAGTAGAAAAATCAAGTCAGATATAGGAAGTATATTATCAAATGTGTTCATATTTTATTTTATTTTATTTTATTTTATTTAGCTATTTTATTTTATTCTTATTCATCACATCTTACATTATTCAAATGGACTATATTTTAAAAATATTAAATGTTAAATTCCAATGTATAATAAGTATCTTCATAAAATAAAATGTCTTTAGAATGCACAGGGAAAGATGTGATACAGATTTATCTGGAATCTGCCACAGTTGAGATGAAATGGGAAGACCCTGTATGGGGTATAAGGCAGAGAATAGAGGCCCAGGATATATAGATTCTTTTTTTTGAATGCTATTGCTGAGGTTTTTTTGGTCTGTCACTACTAGGAATATGAGTACTTTCTTACTACATGCTAACATACCAACATACTGTTGAACAATACCATCATCCTGTAATCCAAGGTCATACACAGTGTAAGAAACAGCCAACATTATTTCTGTTACCTTCTGAGATTGTTTCAGTTGCAAAATATTTAATAACACTTTCTTATTATTTGGCTATGTATGTCATCTATGGTTTGATGTTCCATAAATAATGGGTTATTATTCTTCCTCCCTTTGAGAACTGCTTGATTATCTCATTTGTCTCTCACTTGTAATAAGAGCTGCATATGTATGCACCCTGAAAACTGTTTGGATGAATCAAAGAAAATACATAGAGTTATTTTTATTTTGTTGTTTCTGTGTTTGAAACTGTGCATTGTTTAAAATATATTTCAAATATTTCAACTTGCTGCATTATCCTTGAGAATGTAAATGCTGAGATCATTTCAATATTTACAAAATTCATCTACTGAAATCAATTCCAGACAAATACTTGTTATTATTCTACTGCCTACTATAATAACTTAATTCAAAGTGTCATAGAAAGGGCATAAAATACTTATTCTGAGTGCCTGACAAATTATAATGGTAGCATTTGGCAATGGGACACATACACACTAAGAATGCTGTAGACATGGACAATAAAATAAAAGTGATACAGTGATAAAAACAACTATCAGTTAATAAGGCATAAATGTAGTAACTCATATGATTTTTTTTCTGTTTAATTTCTACTAAGCATAAATATTTTCATGCTTAATTTAACTTATATTGTTAGTGAAACTCAAAGAGACCTATTTTTCATGGTAATGTTGTCTATTTGATAAAATGCCTTTAGTTACAAATGTGATAATTGGCCTAAATAGGACAGTCTGGTTTTATAATTGCAAACTAAAAATAAAGATATGTGCAAATAGATTCATTTTATTAAAGCCACTTGCTTGATTCTTCATGCTGTAGGTAAGTATTAAAAATAATAAGACATTTAATTATGTTTTTGACCAAAATCTAACATACCCTTCCAAAAAAAGCCCTCAAGCCTATTACGTCAAAATGCCATAATATATCATCTCTGAGACCATATCATGCATATTAAGTAAATCTTACACATCAGTCTTTCCCCATGTGTCTGCTCAGATTCCTAGACCAACATCCTAGAATAACATGTTAGAATAACTAATAACTTATCAGAATAACTATGATCCTGGAGTGCCTCAATTTATATGAATCCTTCCTGAGACAATTTAATATGGGGCGGATATTCTGAGAAGGACTGCTCTGAACTTTTTTTCTTCATCTCTCCTGAGCATCTTGGCCTTCATTTATTTCCCCTGAGTATTTTTTTGTTTTTCTGGATAGTCTACTTCAAAACTTCCCTTTCTCAAAATTGTTTTAAAAAAAAAAAAAATAAATTAACTGTACATTTTGAATTCTAAAGCATGGTGCAAGATTCTTCATCACATGGGCTGTCTTCTTGTGTCATCAAAAAGAAACCTATGTGCAGAAAATATAGTGTTTCCCCCAAATGTTCCTTTACTATGAACACCATATACTGCAGAGTGTATTTATATTTTCCAAGTATATCTTTTAGCTTTTATTGCCAAGTATATTTGAAACTTTCATTACAATAATTCTAAGTGACCATTTCACCAACAGTGACATATCAAAAATTAAAGGAGAGCAATTTTTTACTTAGGTTTCCTCACTCCAAATATCTAAATGTTGCAGAGTATTATGTGTGAAACTTTATTCAATCCCATGTTCATTAATGCAAACCAGATTATATTTAAGAGAGAAGAAGAAAAGAATATGGCTTTCTTTCTGCATTAAATGTAGCATTTGTTATGGTTAACCTTTTTGTCCTCCTGAATGTAGTCACTGAAGGCCATTTTTCATTACATACCACCTTACACAGGGGATAAGTTAGACCCTGAAATTTTGTGCATAAAACACATTTAATAAAAACAGGATCTTCTTCCCTCACAGTAGCTGTTGTATGTTAGAAGGTCACCTGCAAATTTACTAAGTTTTCTGCTTTTCAGAAATAAATAATGCCTTTAGAAAAAATCATCTATACAACCACTCACTGTCAATTATTTTTTTAAAAATACTGTGTATAGCACCTCTGTGTTAAATATTTCTACCCTTACTTGAAAAGAAAGTTTCCAGTCAAATTATTTGTGATGAAAGTAAATGAAGCCTACATGAATGAGTGATAGATTTAGCTCCTCCTGTTTGCCATAACATGAGTGCTTAAGAGTAAAAAAGATCTCTGTGGATATCGAATACAAGTTTCTGATGCACAGAAATACTTCAAAACCATAAAGTCAATAACAATATACTGTACTATAGCAAAAAACATGCACTGGCTCATGTAAGTTCAAAACTGGAAAAGAAAAGAACAGCTTTCATTCTGGTGATATTGTCTATGTTTGTAACATTTTCAGGGGCTACCAAGTACTTTCAAATGATGGGTTCAAAAATGGCAGCCTACATTTCCAAAGATTTCTTTTTGTGGTAATAGCTTATAAAGTCCTCACACAATATTTTTTTTTCTGACATCTGATTCACTGGGTTTGGATTAGGAATAAAGATCCTATCTTTGTATATCTTATATCTTTTTAAATCAATATGTCCAAGAAAGAAGCCACATATTTAACCAGCAGAGGAACCTTAATCATTGGCCAGGCTAGATTATCTTCCTAATTTTCTATGTAGTTACCAAGGTCTTATGTGCCTCTAGTTCCATTAGTAAAATAAACCTTTATGATTGTATCCAGATACTAATCCATACTCTTTAAGAGCAGCCACTAAGGTAACATTTGGCAGGTCTAAGCACCTACTTGCTAGAATAGATATAACATGGGAACATGTTACCCAGCCAAGTTGAATCTGGTTTTGTTAATGCTATTTGTTATTGTCATGTATATTTCCACCCGCCACCCCATTCCATGATCTGTATTTTGTCATGAAAGCAAAAATCTGGTTTCTTTTACTTCATAGATATGAGGATTCTTCTTGTGTGAGTATTTCAGCTAAAATATCCAGTAGAAGAGTAAATACTGAAGTGTACTCTGAAGTGAAATAACTTACGGCTGCATAGCTTTCCCAGACAATAATGAATCAGAGGTAATTCAAGCACGGACATGGGACTGCAGGAAGAGGTTCAGATGGTTCTGTATCACCTGAAGAAAGCAGTGAGAGCATCAGTGTGGACCACAGCACCAGGCTGAGATGAAAAGAAATTAGGTGCTAGAATCTCTCATTGTTAATGTCTGAATACAATCTTGTAACTGGAAGGGAAGGTTATATTGTACATTGCTGATGCCTACACAGCTGCTTCTTCCATATGATATCCTTGAGTTTGGAGAGTATAATATATACCGTATAGAATATCACTAAAAAATGCAAGAGCAGTGCACAAAAATATATATTTTATAAGACATCATAAGGGCAATACAGGGAAACAGGTTTTCTTCCAGGGTGACTGACACTCAATAGATGGTATCAATTTTTCATCAATATATTTATACCTTTTCTAGGTATATTGTAGTAGTTGGTGTTGTATTTGAATATTTGCAACATCAATATTTCAGCATGTGTTGGAGAGAAAGGAATTACTTCCCAAAGGTATTCGTCAGCCCAGTACATCAATATTACCCTGTATATATCAGCACTTCATGATTTACTAAGCCCCATTCAAAGAGTGATCTGAGTAATTTTTGTATGGCCAGCCAACTTATCTTGGCACCACATCTATCTGTTTTCTCCACACGTTCACTATGGTGAGACAGTCTGTTACACCATGCTTGTTTTGATAATATATTCTTGGACCACATTCCTAACTCAAACTGTACCCACTTTTAATCCAAATTCACCTTGTCACAAGAAAATATTCAATGTTTTTTGGTTTGTTTTTTTTTTTTTATAACTCTTTGCTAGTAAAAAAACCCCAACATGCAATCAAAAAAACATATTACTTAAAAATTGAACTCTGAATCTTGCAGTCTTGTGCACATTATGGTTCAAAAATTATCTCTCAAAGCATACTAGGTCCATAGAGTAAGCCTTTCAGTAAAAAAC
The DNA here is from genome assembly GCA_000699545.1 of Podiceps cristatus. NCBI lineage: Eukaryota > Metazoa > Chordata > Aves > Podicipediformes > Podicipedidae > Podiceps > Podiceps cristatus. Next base: position 2,278 of record JMFS01009212.1, on the reverse strand, counting down.
CAAACCAAACCAAGCCCCCACAAACAGACCAAAAGAAGGCAAAGGCGAAGGCGAAGGCGAAGGCGAAGGCGAAGGCGAAGGCGAAGGCGAAGGCGAAGGCGAGGAAAAGGAAAAGGAAAAGGAAAAGGAAAAGGAAAAGGAAAAGGAAAAGGAAAAGGAAAAGGAAAAGGAAAAGGAAAAGGAAAAGGAAAAGGAACTCACAGAATCACAGAATGGTAGGGGTTGGAAAAGACCTCTGGGGATTATCTAGTCCAACCCCACTGCTAGAGCAAGGTCACCTCGAGCAGGTTGCACAGGAACATGTTCAGGGTTTTGAATATCTCCAGAGGAGACCCCACAGCCTCCCTGGGCCAGTGCTCTGTCACCCTCACGGTAAAGAAGTTTTTCTTCATATTTAGACACAACTTCTTGTGTTCCAGTTTATACATGTTGCTCCTTGACCTGTCATTGGTCACCACTGAAAGGAGTCTGGCCCCATCCTCTTGACACCCACCCTTAAGATATTTATAAGCATTAATAAAATCCCCCCTCAGTCTTCTTTTCCTTGGGCAAAACAGCCCCAGCTCCCTCAGCCTTTCCCCATAGGAGAGAAGCTCCAGTCCCCTCATCATCTTTGTAGCCCTTTGCTAGACTCTCTTCTGTAGTTCCTTTCCCTTCTTGAACTGGGGACTCTGAACTATCCAGCCCAGAACTGGACACAGTACTCCAGATGGGGCCTCACTAGGGCACAGTAGATGAGGACAGGTCCACTCTGTCCCTTCATCCAGGTCATTGATGAATAAATTGAACAAGACTGGGCCCAGTATCAACCCCTGGTGGACACCACTCACTACAGGCCTCCAACTAGTCCATGCACTGCTAATCACAACTTTCTGAGCTCTGCCATTCAGCCAGTTCTCAGTGTACCTCACTCTCCCCTCGTCTAACCCATACATCCTGAGCTTACCTATGAGGATGTTATGGAAGACAGTGTGAAAAGCCTTGATGAAGTCAAGGTAGACGGCATCCACTGCTCTCCCTTCATCCACCCAGCCAGTCATACCACTATAGAAGGCTATCAGATTGGTCAAGCATGATTTCCCTTTGGTGAATCCATGTTGACTACTCCTGATAACCTTCTTTTCTTCCATATGCTTGGACATGATGTCCAGAATAAGCTGTTCCATCATCTTTCCAGGGATGGAGGTGAGGCTGACTTACCTGTGGTTTCCCGGGTCCTCCTTCTTGCCCTTCTTGAAGACTGGAGTGACATCGGCTTTCCTCCAGTCCTCAGGCACTTCTCCTGTTCTCCATGACCTTTCAAAGATGATGAAGAGTGGCTTAGCGATGACATCTGCCAGCTCCCTCAACACTCATGGGTGTATCCCATTGGGGCCTTTAAGTCCATTCAGTCACCGGATGATACACTCTAGTTGATTTTACATCCTAATTTTGGTACAAAATGGCAATTGACTTTCAACATGAAATGCAAAGCCTTATTCAAAGATATTTAGTGGATACTAATGAAGTAAAAGCAAAGTTGAGAAAATAAGGAACTTAACATAAAAATTTAATTCAATTCAAATATTAAACATGTGCTGATGTACAGGTGTTGTATTTACTTAATAATGTTTGATTTTTAAAAGCCCAGAAATCAAAATGTATTCATTTTACATGGTGGTCTCTCTGGTGTGAATGGCTGGGTTATTACTGCTTCACAGTGTATTGCTGGAGTTATAAAAAATAATTAAAGGGAAAATCATTTAGATAAGTAAATATAATATCTGTTGTGGATAGGAATGCGTAACATCACTACATGTATATTTAAATGTATATATTTATAGATTTTATTTGGAGAATCTTAATTATCAAAGAAGCTTGATATATAACAGTGAGCATGAAATAATGAGAAAACCATAATTCTATATTTACAATACAGTGTTTAAAATACACAGTGAAAAGTAACACAGGTTTCAGTTAGCAATTAGCTGTTCTATACTCTTCACTAATCTTCTTTTGTTTCAGATAGTAAAAACTGTTACTTCAAATTACGTGATGTATATTTTACATTCATTGTAACTTAAAAGGTCACTTATATGTAAAAATTTTTAACATCTGTTTTAACCTCTATTACCTTTACATAATATTTGAACATAATATTTGTATACCTATTAGTTGTAGAATTCACTGAAATCTGTCAGGTCATGTATGAGCCACATCAGTTTCTACATAATTGTATAACAAACCGCCTTTGTGGAAAAATAAAGACAATAAAAAAAAAAGACATATTATGTATATA